>JAVIWB010001590.1:0-240626 GCA_031893035.1 Dermolepida albohirtum | reverse complement strand
TAGAAAATTTATAATAAAACATTAAAATATTGAAACTGAATGGAATAAATATTATTCGAAGTAAAATCTAACCCAAAATAGCATTTACCAAGTCACTAATTCCGTCGATAATTGTTGTAGCAGGCGTTCTATATATAGGGAGTTCCGTAGTAAGCTTGCCGGAATCAATAGTTGAACAATTGTACATTGCATTTAGTTTTACAATATCTCCGCTACTGAATCCTTCTCTTTGTCCGATTTTGACGTCTTCTTCCTGTTTCAAACAAAACAAAATAATTTTATGGGAACAAACTCGCTTTCACTTCGCATTCAAGCTAAGAACAAGTGCAAAATATCGAAAAATTTTTGACTTATACTCACGAAGAGCATACTAAATATGTTCACTTTTATTTACATTACTTGATTAATACATCATATATTAGGTGCGCAACAAAGTTCCCGCTGTTTTTTTAGAGAAAATGCAACTTTATTGTGAAAAAATGTTTACAAATGAATCATTCAAAATATTGCCCATCGCTAGCGACAACTTTTGCCCATCTTTCTAGCAGAACTCGAATACCGTCACGGTAGAAGTGTTCGTCTTTTGAGGCTATCCACGAATCAAGCCATTTCGAGATGTCTTCATATGAGCGGAACTGCTGATTAGCCAGACCGTGTGCCATCGAACGGAACAAGTAATAATCGGACGGCGCAATATCTGCGGAATATGGCGGGTGGGGTAGACCTTCCATTTGAGCGTTTCTAAGTAGGTTTCAACGGGTTTGGCAACGTGAGGCCGAGCGTTGTTATGCTGTAGAATCAGTTTTTCGTGCCTCTGCTCGTATTGTGGCCACTTTTCGCGCAGTGCTCGGCTCAATCGCATCAATTAAGTTCGATACCGTTCCCCAGTGATGGTTTCGTTCGATTTCAACAGCTCATAATAAATAACACCGCCCTGATACCACTAAATACACAGCAAAACATTTGCAGCGTGAATATTCGGCCGAACCGACGACGTAGAAGCATGACCGGGCAGTCCCCATGATTTTGTTCTCGTTGGGTTGCTGTAATGAATCCATTTTTCATCACCCGTAACGATGCGATGAAGAAAACCCTTCCTTTTTTGCCGCTGGAGCAGTTGTTCACAGGCGAAAAAACAACGCTCAACGTCTGTTGGCTTCAAATCATAAGGAACTCAAGTTCCTTGTTTTTGAATCATTCCCAACGCATACAATCGCTGGAAAATGGCTTGGCGGGTAACTCCTAATGCTGAAGCAAGCTCTTTTTGCGTTTGGCACGGATCCTCATCGAGCAATGCCTGAAATTCAGCGTCTTCGAAGGTTTTTGTCTTCCTTCACGCGAACGGTCGTCAACATCGAAATCACCGTCTTTGAAGCGACGGAACCAATCACGGCACTTGTTTCACTTAGAGCAGCATCTCCGTAAACTTTTTTGAATTCTCGATGCGCTTCAGCCGCTGTTTTCTTCGAATGACAGAAGAAAAGCAACACTTCCTGCAAATGACGATTATTTGGCACAAAATCAGACATTTTCAACCAAAAGTATATGACGCAAAAACAAAATCACATAATGTGTCAAAGTGGTTTGTTTACCGTATGTCTAAGCTTGGTTCATGACGTTTTGGTTATGTCACAATCGACCAGCACTTACTACTGGAGCCATCTCTTGAGAAACAGCGAGAACTTAGTTGCGCACCTAATATTATATATATGGGGTTGCTGCGTGAAAAACATTTGAGAAGGTTGTAAACCCCTTTTTTGGAAATCATAAGGCAGATAACTACAAAGAACTTGAATTGAGGTTCTTAAAAACTATAAAGTACTTGGATGTAATATATCATTAAAGATCCACTTATTAAATTCTCATCTGGATTTTTGTGATAAATATGGAGAACACTTCCACCGGGAAATAATCACAATGGAAACATGTTACCAAGGAAAATAGATGCTAAGAATGTCTGCTAACTATTGTTGAAATTTCAAGACTAATGTATCTGCAGCAAACTACACTAAAAAAATCCAACGATAAATGCTCATATATACATCTTTAAAGAACACCAAACTTGCGACAGAAAATAAAATAAATGCCAACGATAATTGTTTAAATAATTCCTTCAGTCATCCTTTAGTGACGATATATTATTTAATACAGTTAATTAGTTTACTAAATCAATGTTTGGTACTATTTTTTTTTTGATACTGTTGAAGGTTGTTTAAATATATTTAATATAGTTTCGTTTCATCGGTAATTGAAGTGGGAAGTAAAGGGAGAAACCGAAAAATGCCAACAGTAAACTACTTAAAACAACTTGGTTTTTTGCCCAAGAACTCACAGTCGCCGAAGTATGAGATGGCGCATTATCGTGCAAAACTGATTAGTTGTCTGTAGCATAATATTCATGCCATACTATTCGAAGTCTCAATATAAATCGTTTCAAAACTTCGAGATAAAAACCACCATTCACCAGTCGATCAAATGGAATGAAATCTTTTGGAGAAAACACCTTTGGAAATGCAGAAACAAATCAGCAATCTGTTAAACTGTTCGTCTCTTTTGTTACGCTCCGCTTCTCTATTTAATAATATCGTTATTATTATTTATTAAAACAAAGAAGATAATAAATTGTCTCACTGTTTACACTAACAAACCACATTTTCAATCATTTTAAACAAAGGAGGAGGTAATAATTTTAATAATTTTTTAAAAACACCCATTCTCTGGTAATTTATTTAGAATTCTCGGACTTTGTTTTGGTCTCGTATTCAAAACAACACGTTTCGTCACCACTAATGACTGCTTCAAGAAAGTTTGTGTCCATACTAGACTGCAGTGTTCAATTCCATACATTTTTTTTGGCGCCGTTTAACTTGTATGGAACAAATCACAAATTTAGGAACCCCCGAAATTTCAATAAAAATGATAAACTTAATTTAAATTCATCTTCAATAAATTTCGCAGACGATTTCATGTTTTCTTTCATTTTGGAAAATTATGCAATTTTACACAGTGCAGTTTTTGGACAATTTTACTTTTGATCGTCTTGAAAACTTCTCACGATCTCTTACATATGTTCATAAAATCTTGACGCAGACTTTTCCTTTTAGATTTATAGCTTAACAATACGTTTCTACTTTGTTCTTTCTTGTGCTAGTATTTTCTAACTTTTGACTTGCTTCTCTTGCAGTCTTCTTTGAATATGCGTCCCAGTGGCGGCTGGTCAGGTGAGGCAGGTGAGGCAGTGCCTCACCATCTAAATCTTGGAATTATAACAAGAATAATATGTATACTTTTAAAATTCTTTATAAATTAATTATCATCTTTTATTCAGAATTTATCTTATAAACAATAAGAAAATAGTTTTAAATAAACCGGCATTACAAGCAAAGTACAAATTTATCATTTCATTTTAATTCCGTGCGAATGTACGAGCGCGTATACTTGCCCCGACCAACTTCATGCTTGATCTATGTATATCCCTACTAAACACGAATATTTGAGGCCCGGCCACTCATTGCCTCTCATTGAAAATTTATAACGCACTACAGCAGTCAAAAAAATTCTCAATTTCTATGGAAATTACAGTAAAGTATTAGCTACATATTTAAGATAACAAAGAAGAAAAAATATTCAAAAAGTTAATAGATTTTTCTAACTTTATTGTGAGATTTTTGAATTTTTTAATAATATAGAAAGCATTATTAATAGGATAAATTAAGTATTTATTTAATGATATAAAGATGTCTAAAGGTTTACATTCTTCTTGTACAGTTTCTCAATATTTCCTCCACGCAAATAATATGTTTTAAGTTTTAACAGGAGTATTTTTATTGTTTCAAGTAGATATTGTTTAGATATCAATGTATGTATGTATTATTTAGCCTGAAGCCAATTTGAACTGAGCCTCTCATCGAATCACAATCGCCGAACTACCGAATATACTCGAGGCTGACATTCTCGGCCCGAATCGCAAATTATAGCAGTTAAACTTGGGGGAATTACAAAGTTAGGTTAAATATTTTAATATTTGTTTAGTGATATTTTCAGTGATTTAAAAATTGTGAATATGGATTTAGAAAATGTAAGAAATACACAAGACATTGTAGATTTTTTAATAAGAAATACGTTCGTTGTTCTATCGGTAGAAGATCAATTATATGTCAAAAACCTTCCAAGACCAAACCCTGGTTTATCAAAATCTCTTACAATACACGGTAAGTCTAACAGAAATTTCAATAATAATAATAATAATTACGTTTTTTGCTTGATAAGTTTAGAGAATTTCGGGAGTGTGATACATATTTCAGTACTGTATACGAAAATTCGATGTCAGACGAATCTGTTGCACATAAAAGGCGTAGAATTGATGACGTTCCAGATACTAAACAAAATTATAGAAAATTATTTTTCGAAATTCTAGATACGTTTATTAGTCAAATTGAAATTAGATTTATTGATTTAGAAAAACTTGCTTTTTTTGATTTATTAACAGAAAGTAAATTTGAAGAATATTCGAAGGCATTTCCTCAGAGGCTCTTAAATAATTTGTTTGAACAATATAAATTTTTTGATCAAATTCAATTAAAAAATGAATTAGCTGTTATTTATAGTGACATGCAACTCCTTGGTAATTCTAAAACACCATGTGGAATGTTAAGATTTATGCACGAACAAAAGTTAGCCATCTGTATGCCAGAACTTTTTAAATTGCTAAGTATAGTAGTTACCATATCGGTAACTTCCGCGTCCGTTGAGCGAAGTTTTTCCACATTGAAACGTATAAAATCGTATGTTAGAAATACAATTGGACAACAAAGACTTAGTAACTGTGCACTAATTGCAATCGAAAAGGAATTGGTTAAAACGATGACGAGGGATGAACGATTTTATAATGATGTAATTGATTATTTTGCTAACACAAAAAACCGGAGGATACCTTTGCTATACAAGAAGTAAAATCTATTAAATGTAATTCTACGTGCAATGCCAATAAAGGAAATTCTCTGTATTTTAAAATATTTTCATTTTGCATGTAATTTTGAAATTTTGTTATTGGATTGTTGTTGATTTATATATATACATATATATGTATATATTTGTTATATTATTAAATTTTATATTATAATAGGAATGTATTTATTTTTTATTTTTAAATCCTAGAAGATTGAGTTCTTATTTTCGATTAATGTTTTTAGAATTTGTTTGATTTTTTAGAATATTTATTTTCGTTTCACAAGGGTTTGCTTTGAAACTTCGTTTTCCCTTAAAAATCGAATGGGGCGCGATATAGGGCTCAGTTCATGTCTGGCAGCCCTGTTTGTACTGGAAGCCCTATATATATATATATATAAACTGTTTTTATATGTAGTAGGTATATAGAGTTTATTAATCAATTGTAAACAATTTTGAATATTTATTATTCTATCTGCCTCACCATGTCAAATACTCACGAGCCGCCACTGATGCGTCCCCATTTCTTCTTTGAGTGGCCTTTTTATTTTCCCCTCAAGTACTTGACTGAACTTTGCATTATACTTCCTTTAATAAAGGCAGTGATGTTTGATTCTTCATACGACCTCATTCAAATCGTTCGAAAAGTATAGAAGTAAGCATTCTTCACCGTACTTTTTTCCAAAGATTTAAGACACTTCGGCAAAACTTTTACCAAATTTAACAGAAAGGTTAATCATAGTTTTCTATTTAGAACTCATTTTCTAATAGTTTACTAAAGCACGCTGTTGATCGTTTCATGATATCTCGGTTTTTAATGAAACATATTCCATGAAGAGCTGATTAACACTAGTAAAATTGACCGCTTTTGACAACAAAAAGATGTAAGAGATGGCAGCAGTAATTCGTTCTGTTTCCAAAGAGTTCGGTTTTTTTTTGTATACAGGGCGCGTAACTAATATTTACTACTTGAAATCATTTTGCGCATCCTAATCTTACGATTTCGTTTTTTATTATTTCATTTAAACAAATAAAAATAATTTAATCATAAATTTTTTACCTTAGGTTCAATTGTTGGCTGATTATTCTTACTAAATGCGTATTTGGAGTAATGCATGACAGAACCGTAATCGTAATCGACTCCAAAAGCCGTGGTCGTTCCATTTTCTGACTAGGCGAAGTTTTTTTCATGCCCTGCGATGAACATAGTTTAAGCGAAACTTCGTCGATATAAGAAAAGACTAAATATTTTTTGAAATAAATGTGTTACCGCTTTTTATATTATTCCAAAATATGCTGACGAAATCGTCTCTTTCAGTACGCGTTTGTTCGTGGCGTGCATTAACTCGTGAATAGGTGTACCTAAAGTGGACAGACATCCAAGACTTTGCAGATTTAAATCTTGTTCACCGCCTATTCTGCCTACACTCGACCAACAGCCTGTTTTCGTATTTTGAATTCGTATATAATCGACGCCTTTGGAGTTTCTTCTTCTAAATCTAAATCAATTTTGTACATGTCGTAAATTCTTTTTTTTTAGAAAACAAGAGCGTTTAAAATGTTTCTAAAAAAATTGCTCGTATTTGTATTGAGACTACCCGTTTCTATACTTACAGTACATCTAAAATTTATAATAGAACCATCAGTGCGTGCTGTGTTTGCAAACCAGAAAGATGCTTGTTGACAATTTTAATACGAGACACTGAATTCGAAAAGGTAAACAATGCGTTAGTTGCCACAGACATTTTGTGTAGATTTTTTTGAAGCGGACGCTCATAGATGGCTCCGAAGACAAGTGGATTCATTTTAGATCGATCTTCGAATATTGACATTTTACATCGAGAATTGGAACATCAATATTGGATCTCAATTGTCGGGTTTGATATGAAATTGATCAACTTTTGGATTGTTTAATTGTAAAATATGATAAAGTCATTATTCCTGTCTCTCCGACGCAATCAGAGCGAAGAAAACTATGTCGAACAGACAGGTAGAGACATCTAGTGCAGAGTGAAAGAATACCAATGACATACTACTAAATTCGGAGTAGCGGAACACCTCTTTTAAGATTCACAACATGAATGGTGATAGCGTCATAATATTAGAACTATTCACTAATTACTCAAGAATATTACAAGAATCACTGGATATAATGATAAGACCATTGGAGCGATACAAACACGAATCAACGAAACAAAAAAACGACATATATAACAAGGAGCAACATACAACATCTCTCTCTAGAACCTTCTGAAGATACCAACTCGATATTTCGGCGTCAAAAAACTGCTCTCGAGACTGCTAATTCTAATTGAAATAGAAGTTAAAGAATGTATTTTAACAAGACCCGAGGGACACGATGGATCCTATCGGATTTTCGGAATCATCATGGCGTATTTTCTTGTTTTTTATAGGTCATTTATTGACTTAAAAAAAAGAGATCATTAATTATATACTACCCGTTTCCTTTGATCTTTTGCCATCTTTCGGTTTCATAAATCCTTGGTTATACAAGGACCAGCTTTAATCGGCAAAAAACTTTACAGGGTGCTGACATACACGCTATCATCTGAGTTGAAGGTTGGACTATGCCAGGAGTTTCGAAAAGACCGAAACAAATGGAAGAATGAAAATGCAAAGTACCAGGTCGGCTGAAATGTCCCCGGTCTGATACATAGATGGCGTTACTGTTATTAAATCCAAGTTTTTTAGATAGTACTAACCTTCAAACGAAACTTGTCAAAAAATAAAATAAATGCCAACGATAATTGTTTAAATAATTCCTTCAGTCATCCTTTAGTGACGATATATTATTTAATACAGTTAATTAGTTTACTAAATCAATGTTTGGTACTATTTTTTTTTTGATACTGTTGAAGGTTGTTTAAATATATTTAATATAGTTTCGTTTCATCGGTAATTGAAGTGGGAAGTAAAGGGAGAAACCGAAAAATGCCAACAGTAAACTACTTAAAACAACTTGGTTTTTTGCCCAAGAACTCACAGTCGCCGAAGTATGAGATGGCGCATTATCGTGCAAAACTGATTAGTTGTCTGTCTAGTTTTCATGATATCTCGGTTTTTAATGAAACATATTCCATGAAGAGCTGATTAACACTAATAAAATTGACCGCTTTTGACAACAAAAAGATGTAAGAGATGGCAGCAGTAATTCGTTCTGTTTCCAAAGAGTTCGGTTTTTTTTTGTATACAGGGCGCGTAACTAATATTTACTACTTGAAATCATTTTGCGCATCCTAATCTTACGATTTCGTTTTTTATTATTTCATTTAAACAAATAAAAATAATTTAATCATAAATTTTATACCTTAGGTTCAATTGTTGGCTGATTATTCTTACTAAATGCGTATTTGGAGTAATGCATGACAGAACCGTAATCGTAATCGACTCCAAAAGCCGTGGTCGTTCCATTTTCTGACTTGGCGAAGTTTTTTTCATGCCCTGCGATGAACATAGTTTAAGCGAAGCTTCGTCGATATAAGAAAAGACTAAATATTTTTTGAAATAAATGTGTTACCGCTTTTTATATTATTCCAAAATATGCTGACGAAATCGTCTCTTTCAGTACGCGTTTGTTCGTGATGAAAACCAGTGGCGTGCATTAACTCGTGAATAGGTGTACATAAAGTGGACAGACATCCAGGACTTTGTAGATTTAAATCTTGTTCACCGCCTATTCTGCCTACACTCGACCAACAGCCTGTTTTCGTATTTTGAATTCGTATATAATCGACGCCTTTGGAGTTTCTTCTTCTAAATCTAAATCAATTTTGTACATGTCGTAAATTCTTTTTTTTTTAGAAAACAAGAGCGTTTAAAATGTTTCTAAAAAAATTGCTCGTATTTGTATTGAAACTACCCGTTTCTATACTTACAGTACATCTAAAATTTATAATAGAACCATCAGTGCGTGCTGTGTTTGCAAACCAGAAAGATGCTTGTTGACAATTTTAATACGAGACACTGAATTCGAAAAGGTAAACAATGCGTTAGTTGCCACAGACATTTTGTGTAGATTTTTTTGAAGCGGACGCTCATAGATGGCTCCGAAGACAAGTGGATTCATTTTAGATCGATCTTCGAATATTGACATTTTACATCGAGAATTGGAACATCAATATTGGATCTCAATTGTCGGGTTTGATATGAAATTGATCAACTTTTGGATTGTTTAATTGTAAAATATGATAAAGTCATTATTCCTGTCTCTCCGACGCAATCAGAGCGAAGAAAACTATGTCGAACAGACAGGTAGAGACATCTAGTGCAGAGTGAAAGAATACCAATGACGTACTACTAAGTTCGGAGTAGCGGATCATCTCTTAAGATTCACGTCATGAATGGTGAGAGCGTCATAATAATAGTTAGAACCGTTCACTAATTAGTCAAGAATATTGCAAGATTCACAGGAAATAATGAAACACGAATCAACGAAACGAAAAAACAACATATATGTATAATAAGGAACAACATACATCTCTCTCTAGAACCTTCTGAAGATGCCAACTCGATACTTCGGCGTCAAAAAAATGCTCTCGAGACTGCTAATTCTAATTGAAATAGAAGTTAAAGAATGTATTTTAACAAGACCCGAGGGACACGATGGATCTATCGGATTTTCGGAATCATTATGGCGTATTTCCTTGTTTTTTATAGGTCATTTATTGACTTAAAGAAAAGAGATCATTAATTATATACTGCCCGTTTCCTTCAACATTTTGCCATCTTTCGGTTTCATAAATCCTTGGTCATACAAGGACCTGCCATTATCGTCAAAAAACTTCACAGGATGCTGACATACACGCTCTCGTCTGAGTTGAACGTTGCACTATCCATGGAGTTTCGAAAAAACCGAAACAAATGGAAGAGTGAAGATGAAAGGTAAGTATGGTGGGCGTGACAATTATTCCTTTTAAAATCCAATAATTATTGATGGGCGGTAAATCTCGTGTATGGTCTCATGATTAAATACAATTCCTTTACGATTAACAAACTCTAAACAATGCATTCTTCTCACAAGTTATTAGTTGATCACATCAAAAAAGGGTCATTTTTCATACGTTCAGGAAGCATATCACAGATGTTATACACACTGTTAAGTAAATTTCATCGAGCTTGTTGATATATTCTAGCTTTTTCACGTGGCTGTAAGCGTTTGAATGATAATTATAAGAAAATGATAAAGATGCCAAAATGCTAGATATGCTACCGATAACCCTCGATCAGGAGGAGATAAGTTTAGCAAACAGATATCTTATTTTGCGTCGCTATCAGTCATGTGAAAAATGTTTTTTAGGTTAACGACTAGATATCTATGTGGTAGTTAGATTAGGAAAGACGTCTGAAATATTAAAAACCGAGCATTACGCAAGCTTGAGGTGCATTCTTCGCTTTATAGAAATAAAAGATGTAAATACGACAAAAATGGACATTCTGGTGTTCTATTTTCAAGTTTTTATAAAATTTCAAACACAACCAAATCATTCAATTTTTTCCAAAATGAAAGAACCGTTAGCTGCCATATGGCATAGCATAAAGTTAGTTACGAATAATTCTAGCACTTGCAAAAATAAGCTAGCACTATCTATTGTAAAAACGCGTCATGACTCTCCTGATATAAGGTCGTCGTGGAAAAACCTCCTTGATGACCTCAAGTTATCTTATTTCAGATATAGTCGACATTTCCATGACGATAAATAACAAACCATCTACTGAAAAGTTGCTTTGTATTACCTCTAAAGGAGCACAATTCCACACAGCAGTAAGTAGTTACTGAGAAAAGCCTGGTTTTATGAAAAATGATAGTAGGCTTGAAAAATAGTCTGTGATAAAAAGTTCATTTAGTTTGCGATGACACGACATTTAAAATTACATCTAAACTATGTATTAGCAAAAGAATTAACTTGCAATTGAGAAATGGGATCTTTTCAAAATGACCCCAACTCAAGCGGCACAAACAAAGGAAGTATTTCCAGAAGGAAGTACCAAAGAATTTTTGGAAGACCTTCTTTTATTAATAACATTTTTCCTTTACAAAAATAAATTATATTTTATTTATATACAGATCGTTTACAAATAATGACTGACAATATACAATGCATAAAAAATTACAGCAAATTAAGAGATTTTTGCACATTTTTTCTTAAGTAACATTCCCTTGATATCTCGAAATTAATATAAAACACTTCCATTTTATATTCTTACAGACATGCATAAAACATTTTCCAATCTAATCAGCACCTCGACCATTTCTGGCCTATCCTTGGCGCGTTTGGTGACACACGATTTACCTACTTCAATCAGACCCAAAAAATAATCGTCGTGTTTGTCGATCTTCTTATCTTTTAATTCCATGACGTCTCCTTCGTGTAAAACGACGTGATCTTTCAAAAATTTGTACTTTCTCCTGTCAGAATATGCGCTCAGTCCTGTCGCAAGCTCGAAAAGAACCACGCCGAAACTGTATGTGTCGACTTTGGACGATAATTTACTACCCCTGAGAAATTCATCTGGTAAATAGGGCCTGGTGCCGTGAATCCTACTCACGGTGACGTGAGTAAAGCCTAACTGCGGTCCTTCACGTGCTAAACCGAAGTCTCCTATCCTGGGTACGTCGTTATGATCTAGGAGAATGTTGGCAGATTTAATATCACCGTGTATCAGTGGTTTATCACCGATAGTGTGTAAGTATTGTAAACCTCTAAAA
Source organism: Dermolepida albohirtum (assembly GCA_031893035.1). NCBI lineage: Eukaryota > Metazoa > Arthropoda > Insecta > Coleoptera > Scarabaeidae > Dermolepida > Dermolepida albohirtum. The sequence goes on along the minus strand of JAVIWB010001590.1, from coordinate 228,952 downwards.
AAAGTCAACTTTAAAGATAACAAAATGTTAAAAATATTTCAGCCCACCTAGCGGAACCAATTGCAACATCTAAGCGTTTTCGCCATTTTAAAGTCTTATTTACATCTACCACTTTCAATCTGCTATCCAAGGAACCCCCGGACATATATTGGTAAACCAAACAAGGTTGCGGGCCTCCTATACTATACCTAGAAAATGAAATTATAAAATAATATACAAGAAAGTCATAAAATAATATCGTACCCATATAACGGTAGAATATTATCATGTCTGTATGCGTTCAAACAATGCAATTCTGTGACAGACTGTTTCATTTGTTCTATGTGAGATTCTCGACTATTTTCTTTTTGTTCTATTCTCTTTATTGCAACTTGTGTACACTTCCAAGTACCTGTAATACAGAAATAAATCTATGTTACTACCAACAATAGTTTTAATTTTATATAAAAAATATGAGGCTTAAATCTTCAGTGTTGTAAGCAAAAAAGACAAAATAAACCCTTACCACATCAATGTTCCTACCCTGTACGGGTATTTTAACAACTAAATTGTCATAATCAGCAGATTATTAATCCCAATATCGCACCTGAATCCGCGGTAAAGCAAACACAAGAAATTTCGCCCACACATTCCACTAAAACCAAACACACGCTAATGTTCACAAGAAACCTGTAAGTCAATATGTACGACACATAAAGTTTAATCGGTCTAAGAAATGCAGTTTGGTGGAGCATGTGTTAATAAGTAATCATAGTGTAACTGTGAATTGTCTACATTTAATCAAAAATATAAATAATTACTGTGAATTAGACAGTTATAAGAGCATCTTTATTGTGAAAAATAAAAACCATGTATTGAATGCTGACAAGGAACTGATACCATATTCTGACCTCTATGAGTTCCTGGAAGATACGACTGTTAAAAAAAGTCTGCAAGGGTGGACATTAATACAAGTGTTAATTTTATAATTAAAAAATATTAACTTATAGGTTTCCTGTGAACGCCAGTCCATTTAGTTTTAGCGGAATGAGAGCATGTAATTTTTTCTATGTGAGCTTTAGTCTGAGTCCAGATTCAACAATGTTATTAATAGCCTACTGATGAGGACAACTTAATTATTGAAATGATTATTCGGAGTATGAACATTGGTGTGGCAAGGGTCTCTTCTATCCTTTTTGATTAATACAATCAACCACAGTCTTCGACATTTTCCTCAGGTGTCTAAGCACTTCCAATTTTCAAACACAAAAAAATATAATACAGCGTAATATATGACAAAATAGTCTTTAAATTCATTTAAAATAATAAAATAAAAACCTTTAAAAACTATTCCGAAACCACCTTTCCCCAATATATTAGCCTGACTCCAATTATCCGTAGATTTTTGCAGATCTTCATATGGTATTTGTGGAATAGCTCCAGCCGATTCAGCAACACACGAAATGTCTGATATTGCTGATGCTCTAGAATTAGCTCCACGAACCTAAAATTTTTTTTAAATTGAATTATAGGTAATGCAACAAACTATTTAAAAAAAATAAAATATCAATGGATATAGTTGACAATAAATAAATAAAATAGAATATACCAATAATTAGATCCTGCACAGTTAATGATTAGTTTAGTTATTAATTTTATTTAAAATTACATTAAAGAAAAAATTATTTATTTATCTTCCTCATCACAAACTAGGTTTTATCAAAGGTTTAAAGCTAAAAATATATTTTCTAATTAAATTTATCTGATGCACTTACTTGAGGTGAAACTGGTTTTAAAAGCTTATTATTTTGGTCTACAGTGTCATTATCATCTCTGGTAACATAGTTAGGATTTTGCGGGGGTATAACAATTTTTAATGGAAATGGTTGAAGAAAATCTTTCACATGTTTACTTTGTACCGCTGGCTTATTTTGAATTCTATCCAAATTATCTTCTGATATATTATTTTGTTTAATTTCTCCATCATTTTGTAAATTTAAATCTTCCAACAACCTATTTATATTATGTTCTGCCTTTTTAATTAGTTTATGGTATAATAGAGGTACGAAATTTTTAATTATCGTCATTCCCTGATAATGCTTCATGCGATTTAATAATATGAACAACTCAAGTACCGTATGATTCTGTTGTCCCCATAATGTTAGCAGTTCATCTGTGGGTGATTTTCCCCTTAGTATTTCCTGCCTTAATAACTATTGATCTTTTAGTAAATGCGAACGTTGTGTTTCATAACAATTTTCTTACTTACATAAATTGTTGTGACATCATATTTCATGTGTGTACCAGCTAATTCTTCCCATACACTGTTTTGATCGAGTATTATGCATAATCGCCGCCTCTCAGCGTGAGGTAAATGATAAATGTACATATTTTCTTCCTCCATCATGTTGTCTTTCACGTTAGATCTGATAAACTAACCTCAAAACATGTCCGTTTGAAAGTTAATGTCTCCAATATCCTGATGGGTTTTCCCAATCGCGTCATTCCTTATTTTGAGACGAGAATTTAAGTGAAAATGAACAAATTGACCAGCGTCGTGGTAACATCATTAAGGAATTCCAAGTATTTAAAGCCATTAACTATAGAATACATCTTAAACGACAGGAAGAGAACATCAAATATACTCAAGGTACATCAAGGAGTCAGCATATTGTTATACAATAACACGAGAAATGTGCTAATTTTCGTTAAACAATTTCGTCCAGTAATTTATTTGAATAAAATTCCTGCGAAGGATGCAATAGGTCAGATTGATGTTAAAAAATACCCTGCCGAGCTAGGCATGACAATAGAACTTTGCGCTGGAATTGTGGATAAAAACATTCCGCTAGAGCAAATCGCTGCTGAAGAAGTCGAAGAAGAATGTAATTATAAAATAAATCCCGAGAATTTAGAGAAAATAATAACTTACAGATCAGAAGTAACGAGACAAGGTACAAAACAAACTTTATTTTATTGTGAAGTCACCGATGATATGCAAAGGAAAACCGATAAAGAAGAGGAAGATATTGAAATAGTAGAAATGACAATTCCAGAAGTACATAAATTTCTTTCTCAAAAAGATTATTGCACAACAGCTATATTAATGTATGGAATTAATTGGTTTTTAAGTAATAAATATAAGTATATTAACTAAATATCGTATTTTATTTCCCGCTTAAATTTAAATGTCAGATGTCGCTGCAACTGCAAATGAGACATGCCATAAATTATCCGTCTTGTTTTATCACCAGCGATTAGTAATATTTGGTCATGTTGCGTTTGCCTATTTAGATCGAATTAAACTATAAAATCATGACTCAAACTACCTGTTGAATTAGTGAAATTCCTTACAGACTCACTAGTTGCAGTTTTAATGCTTTTGTTTTGGGTGTTGTTCGTCGCTCGTTAGATATTTTATTTTTAATTAAAGATGACTGAAGAAGAAGGCACCGATGCACCGAACTGGTTAAGGGAGTTGGAAGCAAAACGTGAACGAAGACTGAAGGCAAAGTTAGGGCATGAAGCTGGGGCTGGATCCCCTTGTTTAAATTGCAAAAATGATTGTCCAGGTAAATGTTAAATCTGCTGACAATAATTAATAAGAATCTATTAATAGTTAGTATACATATGTATATTGAAATATTTATAATATTATGTGAACTATTGAAGATATCTTAAAGATGAAATATATATTAAAATCTATATTATTTTAGGGTTGGACTTGCATTTTTGGAGAAAAATATGTAAAAACTGTAAATGTGGTAAGGAAAGTCATGATGTACAAGATGATGATATATTTGGCTGGACACAATTCCAATTACTTGGAAGTAAACCAACTAAATCAAAAAAAATTGGTAAGTACTAATTTATTATATTTCTTTATATTTTAACATGATATTCTGAATATAAAATTATCTAAAGTAGAGACTCTGCATTACTAATCATTAAATAATATTGGAGTAACATTAGCTTCAAGATTAAGGTGTATCTCTTATCAATATTTTATCATTGCTTATTTATATTATAAATGTTGTATTACAATAAAAGTTATTCATTGGTAATACAGAATCACAATTTTCTAGAATTATTCAATAATAATTCTATTTATAAGTATGTAAAATATTTTCTTCAGAAGGTCTTATCTGGAAAGATATTTGTAATTGTGGTTTTTTATTTCCTAGTTTGAGTTTCATAAATATTACACTTTTTTTTGGAAACCTTCAATTATCAATTACTTCTACCAAAAAATGATTCATTATTATAAATATAACGAAAATAATATAATTATGTTTTATTTTGTAATAGTAATGGTTGTATATTGCGCAAAAATAAATGCGGTTTCTTTACCGAAAACAAATACCTAAGGATTAAAATTGCATTCAAGATAGGAAATATCAGATTTCGAAATATTTATTTAAACACGTATACAGTGTCGTTCGAAATTATAGAACATTTCTTTTGAGGTTTTCTTGTGAACTTCCTTTAGATATTCTTATATTTAAATAATAATTTAATAGTAAACAGAATAGCGGAAACTTTTTTAATCTAATAAGAAATTTTTATTTACATTTATTAATTATGCTTAAGAAGGATTATACACTACCGGTCATATTTATTTGCCAACCTCAATTTTATGTGTTTCCTGAAATACGGATTATCTTTCGAAAAATCTATTATAATTATTCAACAATATTTTTAGTGGAAGTAATTTCATATGAATTTCTACGAAAATCTTAAATTGTTTATGATATATTGTAAAGGTGTCATAAATTGGAAAAATACCATAAATATTATATCTTTTTTTGCGGAAACAGTGAAATAGAGGATTATTGTGAATATTTTAATGCAATGCCGAAGACGAAGGAATTATCTGTTGAAGTGCGTGCTATGATAATTGCTTATCATCGTACGGGTAAAACTAATTGCAAAAGAATTACGATTAAATCGCAGAACCGTTTATCATAACGTTAAAAAATTTGAAGAAAGTGGTACATTTTCCAACAAAAGAAGATCTGGACGACGCAAAGCGACGACATCTGCAGATGATCGGCATCTAATATGGATAAGTAGACGCGATAGACGAAAAACAGCACCAGAAATTGCTGCTGAAATGAATAGAGCGCGTGCTAAACCAATTAGTGTGTCCACGGTACAGAGAAGGTTAAGGCAAGCGGGTTTATACGGAAGAATTGCTCTGCGAAAACTACTACTACGAAAGCAAAACAAAATAAAACGACTAAATTGGGCTAAAGAACATAAGAATTGGACGATTGATCAGTGGAATAATGTGTTGTGGACAGACGAATCGAAGTTTGAACTTTTCGGTAATAAAAGGCGAATATTCGTAAGAAGATCCGCAGGAGAATGAGTACTGCCAGAATGTATTGCGCCTAGCGTAAAACATGGAGGAGGTTCAGTAATGATTTGGGGGTGTTTTGGTGGAAGATCTGTAGGCGATTTCGTCAAAATTGAGGGAATCCTAAGAAAAGAAGGCTACAAGGAAATTTTAGAAAATAACGCTGTTCCTTCAGGACTAAGGATTCTTGGCGAAAACTTTGTATTTCAACAGGACAACGATCCGAAACACACTTCTAGATTGTGTGGCGATTACTTGCGTCAACTAGAAGAGCAAGGGCAAATCTCTATAATGGTATGGCCAGCTCAACGTCCTGATCTGAACCCAATAGAGCTTCTTTGGGAAGAATTGGACCGGAAGGTTGGAGAACGTGCTCTATCATCCACCACTGTACTGTGGGAACAACTTCAAGAAGCCTGGGCACAAATTACAAAAGATACACTGCAAAAATTAATTGAAAGGATGCCGCGGTTATGTGCCGCAATTATCAAAAATAAAGGTGGGCACATTGATGAGAGCAAAATTTAATAATAATTAATGAAAAAGTTTGTATATAAGAAAAATGTAACTATTTTATTTTTATTTTACACTATTGTATTGGTACAATAAATAAATTTTCAGTACACATTTGATAGTTTAATAATTTTGGCTAAAACTAAGGGTGGGCAAATAAATATGACCAGTAGTGTGCATAATGTATCACCACCATAAAATATATCCATAAAGTACATGTGATCATTTATTGAAACAAGGTTTCAAATCTAAATATTCATTTCGTCGAGGCTTTCACGGCCACAACACATAACGTTCAGGTATATAATAAGATGTAGTAGAAAACAACATCAGTCTTTAGGAAATATCCGAGACATTGGCGGAGAATAATTAAAATTGAAAAATTACTAAGACGCAGATGATAATGTTTGCAACATAATAAAACCAAAGAAAATTAAAAGCAAATCTAGAGGAGCTGATGCATTTAATATTTAAAAATTTCACACAATAATGCGATTAAAGTAAAAACTCTTGTAAATTACAGTGTTACCTGGCAAAAAAGAGGAAGTGGAATTGGAATGGACACCCAAAGGTCCCAAAGACGCCGTGGAGAAATATTTGAAGACTTTACCACCCGAATTATTGCCTGTTAAAGGTTCTGCGGCCGCTCAAGAAAGGAAACAATTGCTACAGAAACAAATACCAATCCACGACATTGATCCATCGTTGTGCGACTCTCTTACTGAAGATGAAGTCAAAAAAATGAACGATTACGTCTCTCACATTAAAGAAAACAGTGTAGGCGTCGGCCAAATAGTGCAGTTCAATTTGGGAAGGGGTTCCTTACATAGCACCAATCAATCGAAAGCGCAACTCTTGTCTGACACGCTGAAAAAGGATATGCCCACATCCGAAGGTGTTCACTTGAAGAAACCGGGGGCTTCCCGTAATTTGCAAGCAAATAGAGTAATTTTCTCCGTTAATCGGTGCATATTCTTTAATTTTTGATTCAATTTTTTTCAGTTACCGAATTTAAATCGATTAAATTTGAGCAACCGTCCACAAGAAAGCGTATATTATCCAGAAAACGTCAAAAATCTTCCAGTATTTCGACCGAACATGATCAACAAGAAGGACGACGAAGTGTTTCCAGTTTATCCTAGTATTTTGGACAAAATGTTCCCATTGGGTTCAGGGGCTTTCAACGAAAAATTCTCCGCGCCAAGCCCTTACACGAAATTACCTTTTACTCCAAACGTTTTAGTCGAAAACAGTTTCCCTGTCGGCGGAGCTAGACCTAAATATGCGACGCTTTTGCATCCCAATAACAGATCGATAGAAGACATTAACAGGTTACCAGCAGGATTTCGTGAAAAATCTTGTATAATCGCGCCGAATGGCGAAAGAATACACGTAGGCACCAACAATAAATACTACGAAGGACCTAAGGGTGAAAAATTGGTTGAATCCCCGAATGGGGAAAGGTTTTTCGTTCATCCGAGAGATGGAAGATATGCTATCGGTCCACAAGGGGAGAAATTTTTAATTGGAAGCCAAGGTGAAAAATATATCGCGGATCCGCAAGACGAAAGGTTCGTTCAACGTAAACAGTAGTTTCCACCACCATAAATTAAATTTTTTACAGATTCGTTATAGCACCGAATGGAGATCGCTGTTTTGTCCCTAAAGAAAAATTTTCAGTCGACCCTCACGGAGAACGTTACCAAATTGGTCCAGAGAACGAGATATATTTCGCTGAGCGAGACAATGATAGATATTTAACAGCTCCCGACGGTCGACGACATCTAGTTTCCCCATCTGGAACCAGCTATCCCGTAGACCCAGAAGATGGTCGTCTAGTTTTGGATACAAATGGTGATCGAATGATGATAGGCCCTAAAGGCGAGAAATACGTAGTCGATCCTCACGATAAAGGTGTTTTAACAGGACCTAACGGAGAGAAGTTCCTCCTTCCCAAGGATAAATACAAGACTTCCTCAGATGGCGAAAGATTTGTAGATGGTCCTAATGGCCAGAAATATTTTGCAGATGCCAACGATGACAGGTAAGATAAATCTTGCATATATAAATACTGATTAATCAATTTACCTTTTTTAAATAGATTTTGTGTTGGTCCTCGCGGAGAACGACATAGAGTCGATTCTAAAGGAAATGTCTATAAGATAGATCCACAGGATGCTAGATATAGTGTGGACCCAACAGGAAAGAAATTTATTTTATCACCAGATGGCGAAAAATATTACGAAGATCCCAAAAATCCCAATTACGTAGTTGGTCCAAAAGGCGAAAAGTATTTCATACCACCAGATGAATTTTTAAGCGGTCCTAATGGTGAAAGATATCTACCAGGAACTAATGATATAAAATATTACGCGGATCCAATACAAGATGGTCGCGCAATAGGACCAAATGGTGAAAAGTATTTGCTAGGCCCTGATAATCAGTTATTCGCTATAGATCCTAAAGATAAAAGATTTGCCAGAGATGCCCAAGGGAAGAAATTCGCTTTGGGCCCGAATGGAGAATTGTTTTTTGCCGATCCTAATGATGAAAGGTACATCGTGGGACCGGATAAACAAAAATATTTCTCACCCAGGGATTTTTTCAATACGGGCTTAGATGGATACAGGTATATAAGTGCTCCAGATGGCAGAAAATACAGAGCAGATCCAAAAGATGATAGATACGCCATAGGACCGAAAAACGAAAAGTATTTAGTCGGTCCAGACGGCGGTATTTACCCAATCGATAAGGGCGATGGTAGATTTGCTTTAACGCCAAAAGGTGAAAGATTTTTCTTCGATCCGGAAGGCAAAAAGTATATCCAAGACCCACAGGATCCTAACTGCGTTTCGGGACCTCAGGGCGAACAATACTACGTTCCCCCAGACAAATACAAAACTGGTCCGGACGGTGATCGGTTCGTTGTGAATAACGCGGGAGAAAAGTGCATTCCGGACCCCGCCGATGATAATTACGCTATTGGACCACGAGGTCAGAAATATTTCGTCGGGCCACAAGGAGAAACTTATCCCGTAGACCCTAAAGATGGTAGATTTTTCAAAAACCACGATGGCAGACCTTTTCTCATGGGCCCCAATGGAGAAAAATATTTTCAAGATCCTAATGATAAAAGGTGCATAATCGGACCAAATAATCAAAGGATCAAGCTCCCTGAAGCTAAATACATGACAGCACCAACTGGAGAAAGGTAATTTTTCAAATTTTCAACTCACACCTAAAATTAAGCTGAAAAAGATTAAATTTTGTGTTTATAAAATATTGAAAATCAAAAGGAAAGATCTTAAATTTGTTGTATCCTGTAATAGCCCGAATTTATATTTATTTACATATTATTTTAGGTATTTAAAGGATCCCCAAGGTAGGAAATATGTTCCTCACGCTAAAGATGATCGATTCCTAACTGGTCCATATGGTGAAAAATATCAGTTGAGCCCCGATGGTACATTGTATAAAGTTTCTCCCGAAGATGGCAGATTCTTAGTGGACAACAATGGTAAAAAATTTATTCTAGGACCTAATGGTGAAAAATATTATGAACATCCTCAAGAAAATAAAATTTTCGATCCACAAGGAAAAGTCTTAGACCTTCCTAGGGACAAATACTTAACAAGTTCTAATGGTGAAAGATTTTTACCAGGGCCGAATGGAGAAAAATTCTTCCCAGATCCCGTAGATGAAAATTATGCTGTTGGACCGACTGGTGAAAGGTATTCGTTTGATTTTAAATATTACCAATTTTTAATTAAAATTTACTTCTTTTTGAAGGTACTTGGTGGATCCTCAAGGTATTTTATATCCCGTAGATCCAGAAGATGGACGTTATGCAAGAGATCTTAATGGTGAGCGCTTCTTACTGGGACCTGATGGAAAAAAATATCATCCAGATCCTTACGATCCGAAATACGTTACAAGTCCAAAAGGCGAAAAATACTTCCTCCCCAAAGATAAGTTCATAACATCTCCCACCGGCGAAAGGTATTTAAGGGGCCCTAACGGTGAAAAATATGTTCCCGATCCGAGAAGTGATGACAGGGCCATAGGTCCAGACGGAAAATTATACGATGTTTCACCAATTGGGGAGATTTTGCCGCTGGGGACTTTGCAGGAAATTCCAGATGATCTACCCTCGCCTCAATTTATCACAGCTAATGGTGAAACGTTCGTGGAAGATCCCGAAGATGAACGATTGTTGTTGGCACCAGATGGAGGCAGATGCATTTTAGGTCCTAACGGAGAAAAATATATTTTAGATCCAAATGATAGTAGATATGTCATTGGACCGGATGGACAGAAATATTTCGTACCAGATGATAAATACTTGACAGCACCTAATGGTGATAGATATTTGGAAGGACCTAATGGGCAAAGGTATTGAAAATACTACTTTCGGTCTAACTTTCCTCTAAACTCTTAACATCATTACAATTGTAAGAAAACTTCTTATTCGATATTAGCTAATTACGTTCGACTAGATTAAATCTTTATTATTTCACACAATTATTAAGGTTGAACATTCCGCCGAGTAACCAGCGACAGGAACTGATGAGGGGCGAACACGATTATGTATTGCCAATAGCTTGCATCATGTCAGTGACGCGAAGATGCCTCGCAAAGATGGATTGTTAACTGCGACCGGTGTCAATAAATTTCTAAATCGTTTTGCTATGTTAGAATATACAACAACTATAATTAGCACCACTTCAGCTTTTTCGGTGAAATTGTATGCTATCGTGATCCCGGCGGTTCCTTCAGCATTAGTTATGATCCAAACTTTCGCTAGAGTTATTAGTTTCTTCATATATTATTAGTGACGATTGAGTATATTTAAGTTTATATTTCACAGATATTACGCGGATCCTATTGATGATAGATACTGTTCAGATCCAAGAGGAAAGAAATATTTAGTCGGCCCAAATAAGGAATTATACCCAGTGGATCCTAAAGATCAGAGGTTCGCTTTGACTCCTAATGGAGATCGCTTCATAATGGGACCAATAGGTGAAAAATACTACGTCGACCCGCAAGATTCCAGATGTGTCATAGGGCCGAAAGGAGAAAAATATTTAATAGAGGACGTCCCCGAAACCCAAAAACCTCAAACATCGAGGTAAAAAATATACAATTTCATTTAAGTCGAAAAAATTTTCATTTCTTTCTTTTCGAACAGGCCTCTAACCAAAACCTATCCAGATCCCAGAGATCCGCGTTTCCAAGTGGATGATCAAGGCAATAGATTCGTTCAAACTCCTAATGGTGAACGGTACTACGTCAATCCTGAAGATGACAACTTTGTAACGGGTTCCGATGGACGCAATTACATGCTACCACCGAATGCGAAATATATAGTTTCGCCTAACGCTGAGAGAAAGCCAATTTTGATGCAGGGAGAGGGAATGGATCCAATCAATGAGAGCAGGTACCCTAGCGGTGGACGCAATAGTGGTGATTTTGACCCAATAACTGCTATGAAAAATAGAAAACCTATTGATTTGAAATCCTTACCGATGGGTACTACAGCTGATACAATTATAAAGCCTGCTGGTGTTGAAATGTTACCTAAGGGAACTACGGCAGAAAAAGGTTCGTATTTTTAGTAAATTAAAGCTTCATTGTATTCCCATCTTTGTTTTCACACGATTAAAATAATTTAAATGTTTTACATAAAATTACAAACAATATTGGGCATAAGTATATATGAGTTACTATCTTATTTTACAGGCGTGAGAAATAAATTAAAAGCAATAACACCTGTTAATGTAAACATTCCTGAAGATGTCCAAAATCCAACGAGAGTGAACGTAGGTGCTATAGACGATATTACTTATGAAATGCCGGACGTCAAGATGGCGGAACAGTTGACGAATGATTACTTGTACGAACCTCAGGACGAAGGTTTGGTGGGCGAAATTGGACAAATCAAAACCCCCACATGCCATCGTTGCGGTAACATTTTAGAAGAAAACTCGATCGTGGTCCACATAGAAAGAGCTAACGCAATATTCCACAGCGAGTGTTTCAGATGCTACGGTTGCAACCAGAACCTGGCCGATCTCTTGTACTTCTACGACAAGGATTCCGACCAAATCTACTGCGGCAGGGATTACGCCAAGATCAGGGGAATACCGCGTTGCGCGGCATGCGATGAATTGATCTTCACTAAAGAGTACTGTCTGGCAGAGAACAATAACTTCCACATTAAACACTTCTGTTGCTTTGAATGCGACACGCCTCTAGTTAGTCAGAACTATCTAATGGAAGACTCGCAGCCGATGTGCCTACCTTGTTATGACAATTTGAAAGCGAACGTATGCGTTACATGCCAAAGGAAGATAGGTCCTAGCGAAACCGGGGCTCAACTACAAGATATTCACTTCCACCATACCGACGAATGTTTCGTTTGCAGAACGTGCAGGAAACCCCTATTCGGCGGAAAACTGTTATTAAAGGAAGGACAGATGTATTGCTCCGTTCCATGTTATACTAAAGCGCAAGTTTAGAACATTGGGTAATCAATTTTGTTTATATTAAAAAGAAAAAGTAAAATTATATATTTTTTGAAGCTTCGACATCTATTGTTTGTCAAAATATTTTGTCATAATTCTTTTTAAATGCTGATATTGACATTTATTTAGTTATTTAATTCATGCGAACATATCACTGTTGTTAAAATGTTTATTCGTATTGGTTTGTTTAAAATTTTAACATTTAGTATCTGTCAAAATACTTTTAAAGATAATTTTGAATACTTGCGATTAATATAAAAAAATATAATTAAGTTTAATATTTCGAAATTTGATATACAGTGGTACCTCGAGATACGAATTTAATTCGTTCCGTAACCTTGCTCGTATCTCAAAGCAATTTTCCCCATTGAAATTAATGGAAATACCATTAATCCGTTCCAGCCCCAAAAATGCTACCCCTAATTGTTTATATTACGTGTTTTTGAATAAGAAAAATGTATTTATAAATGACAAATATTGTATGAAAACATAACAATAGAGAATGTAAAGCAAAGGGGTTTTCCGAATGGTATACAAGCAGAGGCTTTATCTTGCAGTCGCCACTCGCATTGGCACACAGTACGAGAGTTAGTCTATCCTTCATGGGTTTGTGGTCTGGCATTATCTTCTCCTCTGCCGTTATGTAAGTCCTATTCGGCATCTTCTTCCAGAAAAGCCCTGTTTCGTTACAGTTGAAGACTTGCTGGGGGGACGTATCCATTGGCTTCTATCAGTTCGGAAAAAGTTTTGAGATAATCCTCAGCTGCCTTCACATCCGAACTTGCTGCCTCACTGTGCCTGACAACGGAGTGGATGTCGGTCCTTTTCCTAAAGTTGTCAAACCAGCCTCGACTGGCTTTAAACGAGTCTTCCGATGCCTTGTCCGTGGAAGTGCGCGGGGTCTGATTCAGCAAATTACCGTAAATCGCTCATGACTTCTCGCATATGATACCCTGTGTTAAGGTATCGCCTTTAAGCTGCTTCTCCGTCACCCAAACCGTCAGTAGTTTATCTTTTCATGGAGAGAGCTCCGGAGCTTATAAATTATTGTAACGCCCTTAGCTAGCGTTATACCCTTTATCAACTCCTTCTGTTTAAGCACAGTGCATATCGCTGAAGTACTACGCCCGTACTGCCTCGCCAAGTCAGCTACTCGCACCCCTTGTTCATTTTTTTCTATGATTTCACACTTTAATTCAATAGACATTATCTTCTTCTGAGCAGTGAACTTTCCACTCACTTTCTTCGGACCCATGGTTATAGAAAGAAATGTGATAAAGGATGTAAATGCACAAAAAGCGCAAAGCCTTAGAAAAAGATGCTTCAACAGCGAGGTAAAGAAGCACACTGGGGGAATACGTGGACCGTTCCTCGTATCTCAAATATCGCTCGTATTTCAAAACAAAACTTCGCTTGCTCGACAGCTCGTATCTCAAATAACTCGTATGTTAGGGTACTCGTATCTCGAGGTACCATTGTATATCCTAATAAGTTATGTGTACAATTTTTCTATTTATTTTAATTTACGTCAACATTTTGACATTTCAGAAGCATAATAAACTAAAATTCTTTTATGTTTCAATGAAGGTGATTCTTTGACTTCATCTTACATCAAAGTATCATTTAAACATTTTTTATTCACTTTTTTTATGTATCAACATAGTTGACATGTAACAGTTTGATTTTCTTCCATGACATACTTATTTAACAAAATATTTCAAAAGGGCAAATTTAATTTCTGTTTTCATGACATTTAACATTCGTTAAAATAAAATTTACGTGGATTTTTATTTTCATTTGGTGTTTCCACAAACGCAACTTTTTGATGTTGATCCGAATCAGTACCGACACCTGTCAAAATTAATTAAATCAAAACTTTGTATATTTGTATTAGTTGGCATTGACATGTTATTTGAAGTATATTATAATTCATTTAAACAATTTCCTTTTTACTTTCTTCCGTTTGACACTGATACACATTTTTTTAATTACAAATTTAGACATTTGAGATATCTGTCAAAGTAGATGAAAATATATCCATTTTTTATCTTCTTCCGTTCCACATCTATAGTGATTGATACACATAAATTTTTTTACGAATCTAAAAAATTTTAAACAAATGCCATTTGTCGAATAATAAATTTGAATCTTTTGTGTGTTAGTTTCGATTAATATTGTTATTTTGACACTTGACACCTGTCAAAATAATTATAAATAGGTTGATACATTGATATGTTTGTTTTCCAGTTACAAAATCTGGATATTTAACATTTATAAAAAAGACGTACTAAATTCAAATCTTATGTAATAATTTCTCTTAATACTGACACTTTTACAACTGTCATAATTTGTTTAAAGGTTCTTTATTTTATTCCATTTCATTCTAACACTTTGTTATATATTACAAAATTTTAACAATTGACATCTGTCGAAATACGAACTATTTCTGTTAACTTGTTCAATATTGATGACTCTACATTTGACACCTGTCACAATAAAAGCAAATGGGCTTATTATGAACTTTTTACACTACACATTGACACTATGGACGTACACTAATTTTCGCTATAAAATTTAATCATTTATTATCGGTGGAAACGTATAAAATTCGAATCTTTTATATTGGTTTCGGTGGCTATTAGGGTTTTCACATCGCATCTGTCAATATAGTACTTTCATCATCCATTGTGACAGCATTAGTTTTTTTCTGTGTTTCGATTAATCACAATACTTAGGCATTTGACATCTGTCAAAATAGACTTTTGTTTGTATTTGGGATATTTGTCAAAATATATTAAATTAGCTTTTTAGAATTGACACCCATCGAAGGTATATTCAATTAGTTTTCCTTCTTTTGATTCAATATTTACTTTTCTAATATTTTTTCACGTAATATGTGTCTTAAGCTTTAATATTTTTATATACTTTCGGTTCATTTTAATAAAATAATGTTTATACAATTTTATTAGTATTTAGAATAGAATTACAAACAATATTGGCCCCAAAAGTCTTACCTTTTTGAATTGCGCTACATCAAATTTTTTTAATATATATTTTAATTGATTATCCAAGAGACTGGTTTTATGCATATTCTGCGTATATTTCAAGTAATAGTGCCTGTTGCATGTGCCATGCTTAGTTTGTATTTATAACCATGTATGTACATTAACTACAAAAATAATATTTTGATATTTTGCATGTACAATTTTACAGAGAAAATATTTATTTATATATCTACTATTAAGTTCTTGCATTTTTGTGCAATAACTTACGAATTTATAAATCAAAAAAAGATAAATATATTTATTTAATAGAAATAGATAATCAAAGAAATAAAATAATTTTATTAACTATTTAAGAGTTTTATATATACAATGGAGTTAAAAACTTTTGTACTACTGCATTTTTTAAATAAAGGACTGATTTATTATTATTTAAATATTAAATAATGTATTTATTTCTAATACTATTAAATCTGCAATTTCTTTATAATAAATTTGTTATTGTTACTTTTTTCCTTGTATAAAGTAAGACAATATTTTGATGTTGTGATCGCCTTGAATGTCTATATGACTGTCATATTGTGCCTCTTCTAAATGTAATACCTCAAAAAAGAGATTTTTATGTAACGTATGCTTAGACCAAAATAAAAATTAGATTCCTATAATATTTTTGTCTTGTAATGTGGCTTAGATGCTCTTTAAACGATATGATATATTTTGTGGGTATAAATACGGTTGTACAATGAAATATTTTACACTTTTATATGTTTATAATTGCTATCTGATATATTTATCTAAATATATATTGTATTTTTGCTATATATAAAAAATATACATATATATATATATATATACAATGTTTTAATAATTGATGTTTTATTTATTGAACCACTGGCCTATCCTAAAAAATACAAAACATTTTTCGAGAAACTTCTATGATCTTGCCAATAGAAAAATTGAACTTGGTATGGTGAAAATATTGAAGGAAACTGGAAAGTGTCTTAAATAAAATACACAACAAATTATATTTTATTAAATTAATACTTTTTGCCAGCATTACAGAGAGGTTCCTCAAATATTTATCCTCCAGGATTCATGGTCATTATCCTGCCTTTGGTTCGACCATGAACTTCGTTCATCTCTTAACCCTTACTTTGAGCATGACACACCTCTTCCTTTCCTTTCGAGCTCATTCCAATAACTTCATTCTAGCTGATTCTCAATATCTATCTTTTGTTTCTAGAATTTGCTTTTCAAACTCTACCTCAGTCTATCCCTTATTAACCATTTTAAATGCTTCTCCCAATTTTATTATGCTCTTTCTACATATTTCTTTACTACCACCTGCTTCGAATATAACCCACTTAATATGTATATTGTTATATATGAGAGAGGTTCCTCAAATACTTATCCTACAGGATTGATGGTCATTATCCTGCCCTTGGTTCGACCTATGAGGGTCTGCTTGCTAGGCATAATTTTGATTCTCTTGCTATACGCAGGGACAAAGCTAGTGGCGGTTTTCTTTATAAATTAATAAATAATTTTATTGATTCTTCTGTGCTGTTGTCCCAGGTTGATTTCCTCGTGCCTAATTTTGACACTAGATCATCGGTGACCTTAATAGCTAGGGCAAGAACCAATGTTCTCTACAAGGCTCCATTGGTACATATGTCCAGAAATGCCAATGTATTATACGAGGATCCTTTCGTTAATCTGAACCTATTATTGTTCGTTCAGTTTTTTTTGTATGACTTGGATTACATTATTATAAGCGTGTATAATTTTTTTTTGTTAATTGGATTTTTATTTTTCTTTGTATTACATTAACCGCACCTATTTTTGTTTCAATTTTAATTTTGTTCTTTAGTGCATTATGTCCTGTGTAACTGTTGGGCATTAAAGATTATTATTATTATTACATACCTATTGGTTTGTAACAAAACAGAATCGTTATAATTCGAGCTTTACATCACACCAAATTAGGTTCAATGTGTGTGTGTGCTAGTATTATTCCACAATTATCTTAAGGTGCTTATTTTACAATGGTATTAATGGAGTTGGACCTGACAAAACATCCGTATTTGATACGCCCAAAACATTTGGAGTATCATTTACTCATTAGGCCATCGGAGCACTCTTAGATTATAAAAATATATGCACACATATACACAATACAAGTCATACGATCATTACGGGTTTGACAACAGATTGCCTCTGAAGAAACAACTATACAATATACGTAAGTGTAGTCAGTGGGTCTTGGCATAGACCTAAATTACGGGAGGAAACTGGTCTGTATGTAATCTTTACTTATGGAAAAGTTAAAGGACTCAAATATAAGTATTTCATTGATTATCTATTGGAGCTTAAAAAATGCTTTACGTAGGACAAGGAATTGATCGAATGGAAGGAAGTAAGAAGGTTATTAGTGGTGATGCAAAGATCATATTGCGAAAATGTTTTAGACTTTTCTATGCTCAACTGTAAAACCAAATGAATGAAAAATATACAATGACCTTGACGGCTTATGATTTCGAAAGACAAAAATCTATTATACAGAATTTTGCTATGAGCAATATGTTGTTTTGAACAACACCAACGTATTGTTGAACTTTTTTAGGCTTTGGTAATGTTTGTTAATAGATGAAAGTTTGGATGCGTTCCATAAAAACTTCATTAGTTTATCACTGCTAGTGTTGAACGACTATCATGGTAGATCAAATTTCCTAGTGCCACATTACTTAACAAGTTAATTTTATGGATCTAAACGTCTAAAACTTTAAAAAGAAAATAAAGTCTATTGCTCCATTTGCATTTTCTTAACAATTTCCCATGTGAGGCAAGCACAACACTCCCAGAATATTGAAAATAATTACGAAGTTATTTAATTAATTAATGCGGAATTTACTTGAATGAAAATCCATGAAAACTTAGTTGTGTGATTTTCACAAAATATCTTCAAAAAGCTAACACTGGCTTCTTCAGACTGAAGACGCCACAGTCGGCGAAACAATTACGAAATAATTTCACTCTAATGGCAATTTCGCTATTAGAATAATTAGTTACTTTTATTGTTTCATTAACAAAAGCAAAGCTAATACCATACTATTTCTAATAATATTGCATGCACGCCCATGTATTATTGACCTAAGGATTTTAAATTTATTTTAGTATACAATGTTCATTCAAGATATGTCGACGCAATTTCAATGGTCTATATTTTCTGAACTATGTGTTGTATTTGAATTCTGTAAATTACTTTTGATTATACGTACATTACAGTGTATAGATGTTCAATATGCCCTTCTTTGGCTGTACGGATATCTAGATAGCAACTGAATTTATCCCACGCTCGATGAAAAATGTGCTGCGTCACTAAGTTCACCGCAGTTTTAATACGGTTTCTTAGGTCATTCAAATTTGTGGGAATAGGTTGTACATAGATCACAGATCTCCACAAGAAAAAATTACAGGGTGGGCCCTGAATTCAAGAATGCAAAAATCTTCTGTTACATAGTAGCCATCTAGCGTACAAATGTTGGAGTGCCCTGGCGATAGTTTTCGAAACTTTACAGCATTCTCTTTTAAATGTAATTAATATAATTCAAATATAACGTATAGTGTGAGAAGTGTAATCAATTTGAAATTATGTCTATCGTTTTGAATCATACTGTATTTTAGACAGTCTATTACATTAAAAAAAATAATTTCGACTCAATATTGTAATATTTTCTTACTGAAATAACTAATCATTCTTTAAAGACCTTTCCTAATTTATATTTTTGGTAGTTGAGATCGATGGAGGTGTATGTGATATATTAAAAAAAGAATATTGACTATAATATTGTATTTTTCTTTTATACAATTACAAAAATACATAGTAAACATTCAGTAGTGTTCAATTTAGATTTAGAGATTTGTAAATAAAACTATTTATGCCGAAAAAGACTGATAACAATGTTGCTAATTAAAATGAATAATCGATTTTTATATTCTCTTTTTGTAACAATTATATTTACTAGTTTTACAAAGAACAATAATTTAAATTACGAGCATTACAAACATATATTTTCCACGATGTAACTTTAAAATAAATAATTTTTTTAGTATAAAACTTCATACTTATACGATTATATAGAACACATATTACGATAATTCTCCTATAGGTGCATTTTCCAGCCACAATTCGTGCAAAAAATGATATAGCGTATCACTGACTGAGACCTTGTACGGCGTAGGATTTAAATTCCTCTTAATATCAGACCTGATCGTCTTCAGGGAATCCCTAACGTGTCTCCTAATCTCCTTTAACGTCGGCAAATTTTCCTGTACTTCCCCGTCTTTCCAATATAATTTTAACACTGTTTCCACCTTAGACGGTATGACGAAAGCGCGTTTGGATTCCTCAAATGGATGCCTGCACAGAACTTTCTCGTTCACCATTGGAGGCTTTTCCGATGACGTCATCAACAAGTCTATGAGAGCATCGCCTCTAGTGCTATAGAGTCTGTATAAGTTTTTCCGTCCCGGTATGATGATTTTGTTTACTTCTTGACTGAGTTTTAGACGAGGTTGACCATTTATCTCCACTAGTTTGTAAACACAACCCAGAGCCGGTTGCTTTTGGCAAGTAACCAAATGAGTTCCGATGGCAAAACAATCGATTTTGTGGCCTTGGTCGTTCAAACTTAGTATTGTTTCTTCATTGATGTCGTTCGATGCCATTATCATTAAATTTCCGAACCAGGGAATATCATATTTGGTTCCTATCGCCATAAAATAACATCTGGCAACGTTGGATAAATATGCCAAATCGCCACTGTCAATTCTTATACCTACTGGTCGATAGTCCAAGTTATTCAGAGCTAGAGCCACGGCACAAAAATTAATGAGACCACTTCTTTTGACGTCGTACGTGTCGACTAGGGCTATGAAATTGCATGGAAAAGACACAGCAAAAGCTACGTATGCTGCTAATTCACCGTCGTTAACTTCACTAACCATAACCTTAAATAATGCAGCAATTTGAAGGCGATACTCCAAAGATATATCCAGAAGATCACATGGTTCCCCGCCATTTTTCGGTGCCAAATGTTTATTGATAAGATCTTTTGTATCGTTGAAGGATGTCACAAATGAATGTGCATGCGTTCCCTTTACGGGTATGCTAAATAATTTCCCCGCTAAAACATTACTAGTACCATCGAATCCACCCATATAGGAATATTTCGAGGCGGATAAACCACCATCGGGTCCTTGGGCTCGTCTTAATCCGAATTCGATGCACGTGACATCACCTGCGGCTATCTTGTACCGCGTGGCATTGGTTGCCATCAAACTCGAGAAGTTAACCAGGTTTAAAAGCGTAGTTTCCAATAATTGGGCCACGATAAGGGGTCCTTCTACCCTCATCAAGGGAATGCGGGGAAACGCCACTGTACCTTCTGGCATTGCATAGACAGTTATATCTTTGGCGGTTATTTCTTTCAGATAATCGAAAAATTCCTCTTCGACCGTGTTTGGAAGAATCGCTTTTAAATAATCTATATCACTCTGCGTGTAACGAAATCTTTCTAGGAAGTGTAAACAATCTTCTAAACCGGCGAAAATAGTAAATTCACCGAAAAATGGATTTCGCCTGAAGAACAGATCAAAGACGGCGAAAACTTCGGTTTTTTTCGATTTCCAGTAAGCGTAAGCCATCGTTATTTGATACAAATCCGTTAACAATGGTTGAACGATGGAATTTTCGCCCATCTTTTTATTATTAAATGTTCTAACCTCTTTATTTTCCATCAGCAACTCTTATTCAGATCCACATCGAATCACTATATTTATTTTTAAATTATTATCACGTACAACCTCATTGTTTGGTGTTTGAAATATTAAATTTCTATAATTCACCTATTTGAATTTTTTGAAAAATATAATTCGAAATTTGTTTATTAGATAAAGTGCACAGACATTTGTAAACGTTAAAGTATCACTGAACTTTATCACAAACATAACGTGATTATTTACTTACATTTAGTGCTGCGTTAACATAATGAACTACAATCACAATTTCACTCCGAATATATGATTTACACTTTTGAAATTTAATACTTTGTTGTTGACATATCTAATATTTAACGTAACAAATAGACCCATATAACCACACTATATAAATAAAAATATACACATTCCACACAGACAACATAACGAAATAAAAATTACTGGGTAATAAATTAAGGATGGCCAAAATTAAATTAAAAATTACATTAGGCACTTAAAAAGTGCTTCAAAATAAGAATTACAAAAAATTGGAAAAGCATTGCTACGATTTGCGCAATATTAAATATTACGCTTATCTCTTAACGCGTGTTTTGATAAAATAGAAATCGCAAATAAACTGCTCAAAATAAATTGAAAGCATATTTTAAAATTATCTAATCGTAGAATATTCATTAAACAAAATTTCTTATTATATTCCGAGATATTCTAAAAACTTAGTTCGTGGATGTGAGAAATTCTTATTATAATTAAAATTGATATATTTAACACATACAGCCAACTTAAAGAAATAAAAATTACCAATTACGAGGTTAAAAAATAATTATATAATAAAATTTAAATTTAAAAATTTATTGGACGCCGTGTGTTTTAAAAATAATAATAAGATAAAAGAGTAAGAGAAAATATTGCTAGGATTTGTGAAAGATTAAATAACATCATTTATCAGTTATGCTCTCAGATAAAAACGAGAATATAAATAATAATTAGTAACTTTAGGGATTAGTGAATGGTTTAAAATATATTAAACGCATATTTTAAGATTGCCTTATCATTGTCAAATGACGAAATTTAATTTTGAATTGTTCGATGATAAGATACGTAAAAATGTATGAATTTCGTCACAGAGGCACGAAATATTATATACATATATCAGTGGCGGCTGGTCAGGTGAGGCAGGTGAGGCAGTGCCTCACCATCTAAATCTTGGAATTATAACAAGAATAATATGTATACTTTTAAAATTCTTTATAAATTAATTATCATCTTTTATTCAGAATTTATCTTATAAACAATAAGAAAATAGTTTTAAATAAACCGGCATTACAAGCAAAGTACAAATTTATCATTTCATTTTAATTCCGTGCGAATGTACGAGCGCGTATACTTGCCCCGACCAACTTCATGCTTGATCTATGTATATCCCTACTAAACACGAATATTTGAGGCCCGGCCACTCATTGCCTCTCATTGAAAATTTATAACGCACTACAGCAGTCAAAAAAATTCTCAATTTCTATGGAAATCACAGTAAAGTATTAGCTACATATTTAAGATAACAAAGAAGAAAAAATATTCAAAAAGTTAATAGATTTTTCTAACTTTATTGTGAGATTTTTGAATTTTTTAATAATATAGAAAGCATTATTAATAGGATAAATTAAGTATTTATTTAATGATATAAAGATGTCTAAAGGTTTACATTCTTCTTGTACAGTTTCTCAATATTTCCTCCACGCAAATAATATGTTTTAAGTTTTAACAGGAGTATTTTTATTGTTTCAAGTAGATATTATTTAGATATCAATCTGAAGCCAATTTAAACTGAGCCTCTCATCGAATCACAATCGCCGAACTACCGAATATACTCGAGGCTGACATTCTCGGCCCGAATCGCAAATTACAGCAGTTGGGGGAATAACAAAGTTAGGTTAAATATTTTAATATTTGTTTAGTGATATTTTCAGTGATTTAAAAATTGTGAATATGGATTTAGAAAATGTAAGAAATACACAAGACATTGTAGATTTTTTAATAAGAAATACGTTCGTTGTTCTATCGGTAGAAGATCAATTATATGTCAAAAACCTTCCAAGACCAAACCCTGGTTTATCAAAATCTCTTACAATACACGGTAAGTCTAACAGAAATTTCAATAATAATAATAATAATTACGTTTTTTGCTTGATAAGTTTAGAGAATTTCGGGAGTGTGATACATATTTCAGTACTGTATACGAAAATTCGATGTCAGACGAATCTGTTGCACATAAAAGGCGTAGAATTGATGACGTTCCAGATACTAAACAAAATTATAGAAAATTATTTTTCGAAATTCTAGATACGTTTATTAGTCAAATTGAAATTAGATTTATTGATTTAGAAAAACTTGCTTTTTTTGATTTATTAACAGAAAGTAAATTTGAAGAATATTCGAAGGCATTTCCTCAGAGGCTCTTAAATAATTTGTTTGAACAATATAAATTTTTTGATCAAATTCAATTAAAAAATGAATTAGCTGTTATTTATAGTGACATGCAACTCCTTGGTAATTCTAAAACACCATGTGAAATGTTAAGATTTATGCACGAACAAAAGTTAGCCATCTGTATGTCAGAACTTTTTAAATTGCTAAGTATAGTAGTTACCATATCGGTAACTTCCGCGTCCGTTGAGCGAAGTTTTTCCACATTGAAACGTATAAAATCGTATGTTAGAAATACAATTGGACAACAAAGACTTAGTAACTGTGCACTAATTGCAATCGAAAAGGAATTGGTTAAAACGATGACGAGGGATGAACGATTTTATAATGATGTAATTGATTATTTTGCTAACACAAAAAACCGGAGGATACCTTTGCTATACAAGAAGTAAAATCTATTAAATGTAATTCTACGTGCAATGCCAATAAAGGAAATTCTCTGTATTTTAAAATATTTTCATTTTGCATGTAATTTTGAAATTTTGTTATTGGATTGTTGTTGATTTATATATATACATATATATGTATATATTTGTTATATTATTAAATTTTATATTATAATAGGAATGTATTTATTTTTTATTTTTAAATCCTAGAAGATTGAGTTCTTATTTTCGATTAATGTTTTTAGAATTTGTTTGATTTTTTAGAATATTTATTTTCGTTTCACAAGGGTTTGCTTTGAAACTTCGTTTTCCCTTAAAAATCGAATGGGGCGCGATATAGGGCTCAGTTCACGTCTGGCAGCCCTGTTTGTACTGGAAGCCCTATATATATATATATAAATATATATAAACTGTTTTTATATGTAGTAGGTATATAGAGTTTATTAATCAATTGTAAACAATTTTGAATATTTATTATTCTATCTGCCTCACCATGTCAAATACTCACGAGCCGCCACTGACATATATAGTATTTGTCGAACAAAATTATTATTTTCTGAAATGCTTCGTGTACTTTTAGAAAGTTATAATTTGACGTTTCAATTCCAATAGCTGTTAAAGACGAATCTGTTAAAGGAATTTGATTGTAACCATAGTGTTTAAAAAAGAAAGAAAATATATTTAATATATTATTTTTGACAATAATAGAATAAATCAAAAAAGGTAAATAGAATTTCTTACCACGTAAGTTTTAGTATTCTAAGTTGTCATCATTAGCAGATAAGTAATTATAGTGTCGCATATGGATCATCGGTAAAACTCGCACAGAATAAATCCACACTAAAGCTTTAACCGTTGAAAGCCAAACGCACACTGACTTTCGTTTGGTTTTCAGCCGTTACAATTTTAGCGCGGATTTATTTTGGGCGAGTTTTATCACAGATTCAATTGCGACACCGTGATTTAATTATGACGATGATGGCAACTTAATTGTCGAAATACCTATACAGAATACGAACTTTGATGTGATAAGGGGTTCGATTTACATTTTTTGATTAATTCAATCAACCACAGTGTTCATCAAATTTACCATTAATAGATTAGCAATTGTATAAAAGAAGATATACTGAGAAAAGTACTAAACTAATATACAGGTTTAAAAATTGTATCTTGTGGTATATCAAAGCTTAGTTTGCAACAAATTATCCATTGTTTAATGTAAAAATAAAAACTTTAGACACGAAAAATGTTTTAAATTGGCTTATAACAGCTATTTATGATATACAGTATAATCCCGATAGTATGAACTTGCGTTAATGTGAACAACGCAGTAATATGAACATCAGTATTGTTCCATTAGGTATCCTGTAACGTGAACAGTGTATATTATTCAGTAATATGAACATCATATATTGTAAGTGATACTTTCCTGTGAAATGAAATGGGGAATCCCGTATTTTTCCGGGATTCCCATTGTGTGAATATGGGTTGCTTTGTCCCTGTTTCACAACATGTAGTATGAGCTGAACATTACTATAATCCTGTTGTCTGTGCTAAGTGTATTGTAAAATGTCTCAGGTTAGGAAAAAGTGTTTATCATTATATGAAAAAGCCAAAATTATAGAAGAACACGAAAAAGGCGCGAGTGTAACAGCTTTATCCAAAAAATATGGAGTAGCGAAGTCCACAATTTGTTCAATAAAAAATAAAAAAGCTAAAATTATAAAAGTGGTCAGTAATACCTTAAAACCCAGTAAAAAATGTACATTAAGAACACCTGAATATCCAAAAATGGAAAGTGCTCTGTATAAGTGGTTTCTCAGGCAACGCGAAAAAAACCATCCTGTTACTGCAGACATATTTAAACAAAAAGCATTAAGTTTGCATGAGAAAATTAATGGAGGTCGTGGAAACTTCTGTGCGAGTCATGGCTGGCTTCAACGATTTAGAATGCGGTATGGCAAACGATTTTTGAAAATAACCGGAGAAAAATTATCATCTCAACCAGAGCTTGTCGATCCTTTCCAAGAACAATTAAAACAAAAAATTACGGAATTTGGTTTAACTGAACAGCAGATTTATAATGCAGATGAAACTGGGTTATTTTGGAAGCTTTTGCCTGAAAAAACGTACGTTTCATTTTCCGAAAAAACTGCTCCGGGTTTGAAAATGACAAAACAGCGAATAACGTTTCTTGGTTGTATAAACGCAACAGGCACTCATAAATTAAAACCGCTGGTGATTGGAAAATCAAAAAATCCCAGGTGCTTCAAAAATTTCAATAATCCAGTTGTCTACAGAAATAATAAAACTGCATGGATGACAACAGAAATTTTTAAGAACTGGTTTTTTCAACAGTTTATTCCAGAGGTGAGCATGCAAAATTAAATTTCTGTGATGTATTTTGAAAAGTTGTAGGTTAAAATATTTTTACGTAGTCAAAGCCTTCCAGAGAATGCTATCCTTCTTCTTGACAATGCTCCCTCGCATCCACCAGCGCAAGAACTAAGAAGCAATGATGGTAAAATTTTTGTTATGTTTATGCCCCCGAACGTAACCCCGCTGATTCAACCTATGGACCAAAATGTATTAAGACTTACAAAACTTGGCTACAGAAATCGATTATTGAGTTCCATAGTTTCTAAAACGGAAAACATACCAGTTGCGCTTAAAGATCTGTCACTAAAAGATGCTGTCTTGAATTTGATAGCTGCGTGGGAACGTGTAGATCCATCGGTAATTGCCAAAAATGTTGGCATAAGATATTAAATAAAAACAACACCGAATTTAATGAAGAAGATGATCTTCCATTGTCTATTTTGCAACAGAAGTGGACCAAAGAACCTGATGAAATACGCAACACAATCACTTTGTTACAAGCACTAGAACCTGAACCAGTGGCATATACAGCAGCAGACATTGAAGAATGGAATATGGATAAATTTGACAATGAAGGCAATGAGAATGAATTGTCGGGAGAAAGCGATGATGAAATTCAAGTGTCTGAAAGGAGCGAAATAACCCACTCTGCTGCTGTAGAAGCTCTAAATATTGCAATAAAATGGGCCGAATTCAACGAATTAGATATTAGTCATATTATAAGTCTTAAAAATATTCAGGAAAAAGCTATATTATTAAATGTTTCTAATAAGAAAGTACAAACAAGGATAACTTCATTTTTTCCAGTAGTGCCATGTAATGTACTACCCATAAATAATAAAAACATGTTTTAAATAATTTCTTTTTAATTCGTCCTCGCTAATGTGAACCTATGCCGTAGTTTGAACAAGCCGAGATTTTTTGTGTTCACACTAACGAGATTGTACTGTAAGTGTTAAAAGTAATGTTTTATTTTGTGAGTAAAAATTTTGGAAAATGAGCGAAGTGAGTGAAGCAGTTTCACGAACAAAATAAAACTTACCTTTAACATAAATATTATACAAAGTCTTTTGTATAACTGTCCTATTTTGATAATAAAATAGATAAATTTAATATTTCAATGAAATTACATTTTAACGTTTCTTATCAGTTAGTTAATATTTGACGTTTTTTGACAATTATTATCGCATTTACTGTAAAGTGACCATGTTAGTTGTTTGGTAAAGAAGATAATGTTAAAAATAATTTTAAGACGCTACTTTGCAAACGTTATCTGACAGGCATTAAAAATGTCACCTTTAATGACAGTGATACAAAAAACATATTATTACATGTTCTACCAATAATAAATTATTTTGTAATATCATAAAGTGTATTAATGACGACATTTATATCGTAAAAACTCGGAAAAATATCTTTATTCAATAAACTATTAATTGTTTAACATAAAAATAATAACTTTACACACGAGAAATGTCCTAAACTGACATAAAACGTATTTGTTTACTCATTGTAACAACAAAAAACTATTTTGGCATAAAATTTACTTATGAAGACATTGTATCGTAAAAAGTCAGAAAAATATCTTTATTCAATAAACTATTAATTGTTTAACGTAACAATAATAACTTGTCACACGAAAAATATCCTAAACTGACATAAAACGTATTTGTTTACTCATTATAACAACAAAAAATTATTTTTGCAAAAAATTTACTTATGAACACATTTATATCGTAAAAAGTCAGTAAAATATTTTTATTCAATAAACTATTAATCGTTTAACGTAACAATAATAACTTTACACACGAAAAATATCCTTAAACTAGCATAAAACGTATTTGTCTACTCTTTAGAACAACAATAAACTATTTTGGAATAAAATTTAAATATGAAGAGATTTATATCGTAAAAAGTTAGAGAAATATCCTTATTCAACAAATTATTAATCGTTTAACGTAAAAATAATAACTTTACACACGAAAAATATCCTTAAACTAGCATAAAACGTATTTGTCTACTCTTTAGAACAACAATAAACTATTTTGGAATAAAATTTAAATATGAAGAGATTTATATCGTAAAAAGTTAGAGAAATATCCTTATTCAACAAATTATTAATCGTTTAACGTAAAAATAATAACTTTACACACGAAAAATATCCTTAAACTAGCATAAAACGTATTTGTCTACTCATTAGAACAACAATAAACTATTTTGGAATAAAATTTAAATATGAAGAGATTTATATCGTAAAAAGTTAGAGAAATATCCTTATTCAACAAATTATTAATCGTTTAACGTAAAAATAATAACTTTACACACGAAAAATATCCTTAAACTAGCATAAAACGTATTTGTCTACTCATTAGAACAACAATAAACTATTTTGGAATAAAATTTAAATATGAAGAGATTTATATGGTAAAAAGTTAGAAAAATATCTTTATTCAACAAATTATTAATCGTTTAACGTAAAAATAATAACTTTACACACGAAAAATATCCTTAAACTAGCATAAAACGTATTTGTCTACTCATTAGAACAACAATAAACTATTTTGGAATAAAATTTAAATATGAAGAGATTTATATGGTAAAAAGTTAGAAAAATATCTTTATTCAACAAATTATTAATCGTTTAACGTAAAAATAATAACTTTACACACGAAAAATATCCTTAAACTAGCATAAAACGTATTTGTCTACTCTTTAGAACAACAATAAACTATTTTGGAATAAAATTTAAATATGAAGAGATTTATATCGTAAAAAGTTAGAGAAATATCCTTATTCAACAAATTATTAATCGTTTAACGTAAAAATAATAACTTTACACACGAAAAATATCCTTAAACTAGCATAAAACGTATTTGTCTACTCATTAGAACAACAATAAACTATTTTGGAATAAAATTTAAATATGAAGAGATTTATATGGTAAAAAGTTAGAAAAATATCTTTATTCAACAAATTATTAATCGTTTAACGTAAAAATAATAACTTTACACACGAAAAGTCTCCTTAAACTAGCATAAAACGTATTTGTCTATCCATTATAACAACAATAAATTATTTTGGAATAAAATTTACTTATGAAGACATTTATATCGTAAAAAGTCAGTAAAATATCTTTATTCAACAAATTATTAATCGTTTAACGTAAAAATAATAACTTTACACACGAGAAGTGTCCTTAAACTGGCATAAAACGTATTTGTCTATCCATTTTAACAACAATAAATTATTTTGGAATAAAATTTACTTATGAAGACATTTATATCGTAAAAAGTCAGTAAAATATCTTTATTCAACAAATTATTAATCGTTTAATGTAAAAATAATAACTTTACGCACAAAAAAATATTCTACACTGACATAAAACGTATTTGTTTACTTATTATAATAATAATAAATTATTTTGGCATAAAATTTACTTATGAAGACATTTATATTGTAGAAAATCAGAAAAATATCTTTATTCAACAAACTATTAATTGTTTTGCGTAAAAATAATAACTTTACACACAAAAAAAGCCCTAAATCTAGGAAAACATAGAATTTACATACATAATAATTACAATTGAGTAACTTTTCCGAAATTTCTCCCTAGAGATTGTGGTATTCTGATTTTTATCATCTTTCGTGGTCGCAGGGCATCAAAGTTATCGAAATTATTAATAAATAACCTAGCTAACCTCTGACATGCGCCGCAAGTCGTACCGGAATCGATAAAGCTACCACCGACCGCGACGAACTCACAACCTCCGAATAGGACATGTCTATTCCGAAAAGTCTTTTGATAAAACGTGAAATTTATACGGCACAATGACCGACACTTGAAATTTCCACTGTTCTGACGGAGTCGGGTATGTTTGAATGTTGTGCGGGGAAGTGTGAAAAATTCGCGTTCGGATATGAATCTCTCGTTGATGTTGAAAATTCTCTTTCTGTTGGTGTTTTCGAAATGTTTGTACTTCCAAAAACCGAATACGGACTCCAAACAGAGACATGATGTGTATATAGCTGGATTTTTCCCGTTTGGAAAAGGTGTAGAAAATGCAGATACTGGTAAAGTACACATATTAAATGTCAATTCCATTTCCCTCTGATGTATTTATTAAAGTATTGCTTTAGAAAGTGAACGATATTTTAAGAACGTTTACTCACTTGTTCATTCATTTCTTAGAATTTTATGTTCATCTCAATTAAAAATTAAAAAAATAGACAAGGGTTGTTCTCTTTATATTGACTCTAGGAAAGTAACACACAAAACAATTTATTTATAATTTTTTAAAATATTTCCCTTCAGAGTCAATACACTTTTACATCTAAGAAAACCAATATACGAAATCTTTTTTTTAAATTTTTAATTATATTAAATCAAAAATCCCGAAATTTAGCTTCTGCAAGCTGAAATAAGAAATCATTAGGTGTCGGGTTTGGATTACACAAGAAATGATAAATTATTTCAATGTTTTGGGTATTTAAACACTCAATAGTTTAAGAAAAATTGTGAGCCCTATCTTGACCGTGATTGAAGACGATTCATCTTCTTGGACGATTTTTGTGAACACTTTGAAGAGCTTAAAACAAATTCTGCATTGACAGTAGGACGATCCTTAAACGCTACAGTGGAAACACCTTCATTAATCTCAAAAATATGTGGTGACGATTTGCTTCGGTTTCTTTTTCGAACAACTTTGTCGAGGCCGACGCATTTTAAAAGTTTTAAGCTGTCGATTGTTCCTAATTGTATACTCAAGTTATATCATCAGATCTAAAATAAATCTGCACCATATTTACACTATTCTCTTTGAGGTCGAATCAAATTGTGGGGAATCAGAAAAGAACGTCTTTAAATATTTGCGCAAGATTCTGTTTAATGTCCCCTTTATTTTCAATCTTGTCCTAGGCCAGACCAATATTCTTTTCGGTAGAAGCTGTTTTTGACTTAGGAACGTATCACTGAAAAGAAACTTCATTGTACTACCGTTTTATGGTGTCCCGGCCCTCTTCAATCTTGTCCTAAATCAGACCAATATTCTTTTCAGTAGAAGCCGGTTTTGACTTAGGAACGTATCACTTAAAAGAAGTTTCATTGTACCACCGTTGTATGGTGTCCCGGTCCTCTTCAATCTTGTCCTAAACCACACCGATATTTTTTTCAGTAGAATTCGTGTTTGATTTAGAAACGTATTATTTAAGAAAGGCTTCATTGTACCACCATTTTATGATAGCTAAAGAATATAATTTGCCGCCAAAAGTCAAAATTATTAATTTTAAACCTTTGGGGTTTAAAATACGTATTCAAGTATATTTTTCAACTGTCTCTTTCATTAACCTCATAAACGGCTAGATTAAAACGTCGACCGAAATTTCGATCTAAATATCATGGTGTGTTTGATAGGTTCAGCGGAGACAACAACTTTCGTAAATGGTTAAATGAGGAAAAAATTTGTCACAGTGAAAATTTGTTCAAAAAATCTTTCCAAAAATTTTGCATTATTTTAAAAAAGTGTTTTCTCTCGTCTTTGTTATTTAAACAGTCACCTTTATTGTTATTATCATAATTTTCCTGCTGTAAAATTTTCATTATACGTTTCACATTCTTATAACCATCATCAGATTGGTTTCCGTAACATAAACTCCTTTTTTAGAAATTTGGAATGTCTTATATTTATTCGTTTACTTGTACCTATGCATTCATTAGTACTAATCTCAAATTTAGTTATTTCCAAGTCACTTATTCAATAAGTTTTGTGAAAGTCGAAGAAAATCTGTTCATGTATTTGATGGTTTGTTTATTTCTACAATCATATCAATTACTTTTGGAGGAATAGAATCATTTCATCATACAGTATTAACTTTAGATCGGAGCGGATTCTAGAGGTACTTCGAAAGCCATGAAAGAATTATTAAGTGATTTAAAAATGATCCCTATTGCTCGACGACTGAAACTAATTTGCACACTGGTCTATTGGGTTAGGTCAGTTGGAATACGTCTGAACACTAGACATTCATCTCTTCATTACAGTCTGTAGTTCTGATATTCCTTAAAAGTTTATTCTTGATGTCAACCTTAAAAGTAGAATTACAAGACGACAAAGCGTAAATTTCATTTGTCCCTACCTTTACTTTTTTGTTGTAACCCTTTAACGAACACTTTGTTAATAATTCTTTGCAAAATAACATCGAATGTCCAAAAACGATCGTGATTTCGGCGTGCTGTTATTTATAAAAAATGTTTGTTTACTTGTTATACCAATAATAAATTATTTTGGAATGTAAAATTTACCAGTTGTACCGGAAAGTCATTACTAGTTTTTCTAACAGATGTCAATAGGCTCAAGCAATATTATGATTTGACACTTATGTCATTTTATTTTACTGACATCAAGCTTCAAAGCCATACATGTTATATTTTGCGAGAGTAACACTGTCATAGACTTATACCTCATTAAAAATGTCGAGTTTCCTGTCTAAAAAAGTGCATTTACGGCCCGCATTACTTATTTAATCAAAAGAAAAAGCCGGTGAAAGTCATAGTTTGCTGGTAGAAACTTATGGTGAGCATGCTCCAATCATATCTGTGAAATGCTGCTTCAAAGGTATGATCGGAAGTCATTTCTGCATCGAATAGTGACGGGTGATGAAAAATGGATTTATTTCGAAAACCCTAAGCACAAGGCCAAATCGTTTTGATCGCAAGACAGTGCTCTGTGTTTGGTGGGATAAGAGTGGCGTATTGTATTACGAATTGTTGAAACTTGGTAAAACAGTTAATACTGATCGCTACCGACAACAAATTATCAATTTGCATTGATAGATAATCGTCCAGAATGGGTTCGAAGACACGGTAAAGTGATTTTACAGCACGATAACGCGCCGTCTCATACAGCAAAACCGGTCAGGGAAGCGTTGGAAGCACTTTGGGATATAATATCGAACCTGCCGTACTCTCCAGACCTTGCCACGTCCGACTATTACCTTTTCGCATCAATGGGACACGCGCTTGCAGAGTAGCATTTCGCCAATTTCGAAGAAATGGAAAATGGTTCGATGAATGGTTTTGCTCAAAGGACAAACAATTTCTTTGGGATGGCATCAATAAATTGCCTGAAAGATGGGCAAGATGTGTAGAATCAAATGGCCAATACTTTGAATAAATAAATTTTTCCATTTTCTTGAAAATTATGTAGTTTCTTTAAGAAAAACCGGTTATAACTTTCCGGTACACCTGGTAGATTATAAAGGTAAATATTCTGAAAAGTAGTTTTTTAAAATTCAGTATGTTTTCATCTTCTTCTATAACAAAATTTTAGTAACAACATATTTATATTAATCTCTTTAATAACAACCAAAATTTTAAAATCTCTATTGGTAGTTTAATTCAAAAATAACTGACTTACTTTTTTTATTTCTTTATATAATATTTATTAATCCTTTAAATGCTTACAGAATAACTCACCAAATACTTTATCTTTCGTTCTTCCTTTTTATAAATTTAGGTCGGGGAGTGATGCCCAGTGTCAAGTTAGCCTTGGATCATGTCAACGAACATACGCAAGTATTGAGGAATTACAGGTTACACATGTGGTGGAATGATACTATGGTGAGTTTTAAAGAGTTTTCAGAAATAAAATACGTCTCGACTATTTGCTAAATATGTACGCTTGAAAGAAGCTTATTTAGAAATTAAAAATATACGAGGTGTGGTAATTAAATAATGAGAGTGTGAGAAATGTTATTATATTTAACTTTTATTCCCTTCAACATACTCTCCTCACCCATCTATACACTGTTGTATACCTGTCTTCCATTGTTCAAAACAATGCTGTAGTTCATCAGTTGTCAGGCTCTTCAACAACTCTGCCGTTTTTGCTTTTACATGTTCTACAGGCTGAAAATGTTTACCCTTTAATGCACTTTTCACTTTTGGGAACAGGCAGAAGTCACATGGTACGAGATCTGGCGAATACGGAGGATGATCAAGCACAGCAATGCGCTTGTCCACTAAAAACTGCTTCATAGACAGGGCATTGTGAGCTGGTACGTTGTCCTGGTGCAGAATTTACGAGTCGTTCTTCCATAAATCCGGTCTTTTCTTCCTTACTATTTTCCTCAGCTTAATTAGGATTTCTTTGTAGTATTTCTGATTAACGGTTTGATCTGGCGGCTTTCCAGTGCGTAGATTGATATTTTGTTTCCGGGTCATACTGGAAAATACAAGTATCGTCACATGTGATGATTTTTGTAAGCAAGTCTGGTTCTTCTGTGAGTCGTTCCATGATGCCAGAGCAAATGTTCATCCGATTGTCTTTTTGTTACCGACTGGGGACTTTTGTCATGTTTAATGCATCATGCAAAATGTGTCTTACTGTTCCTTTGTTAATGACGTCAGTCTTTCTGCACGATTTCATCAATTTTCTGAACGTTTCCTTCAGTTCTTGCAGTCAAAGGTCAACCAGGACGTTCATCGTCTTCAACCTCTTCGCGACTTACAGAAAACTATTTGTGCCATTCAAAAACTCGCGCACGTGACATACAGCAGACTATTAATCACAGTGTCGCACCAACATTCGTGGTAAAGCTCACACAGAAAATTTCGCGCATTACTTTTCGTCAAAAGTAAACACACTGGTTTTCACAAAAAAAAAAAAAAAACCTATAAGACAATATTTTTCAGTTTAAAAACGAGATATGTTCTTTAACACCAAGTTTAGGCGGCCACAGAAATCCAGTTTGGCGAAACATGTGTTAGAAAATGATCATGATTTTCTACATTTAAAAATATAAACAATTACCGTGAATTAGTCAATTACGAGAGCACCTTTATTGTGAAAAATAAAAACCATGTGTTTAACGCTGGGAGGAACCGATATTATATTCTGACCCTCAGTTCCTGGAGGATATGACCGTTAAAAAGGTCCATAAGTCAGAGCGGGGACATACGATATGTACATATGTATATTAGAACGAGTATCAGTTTTAAGACTAGCAAATGCTGACGTGGAATTTTCTGTGTGAGCTTACTGTGAATCCACGTGCGACACTGTGATTAAGTCTGCTAATGATGACAACTTAGTTGTCGAAATACGTATAAAGAGTACGAACATTGATGCAATAGGGTTTTTTGCCTTTTTTGATAAATTCAAATGACTATAGTCTACAACATAATTTACCTATAATATCGAAGCCTTATACGATTCGTTCTTTTCAGAAATAATGGCGTAGAAATATTCTGCCTGCAGAAGTCTTTGCACAATATGATCTAACAAACTTTCAAGTTACGTATACGCAAAATTTTCGATAACTCATATATTACTTGGATGGCATCTTTTCATGGCCTAGAAAATCTGACCGGCGCTTGGATAACATCGCCGTTCCTTTCTTTCGCTTGTATTCTCAATACTTTATATTGTTGTACAGTTAGTGTTGCTTCAATTACGAGAGGTCGGACTTCTCAGTCTATATATGATATCGTTTTTCGTCGTGCAGATAATCATCGCTTCTAATTTCATGTGTTGGTGAAACCGTTGTCGCCCCTTTAGTGAACTTAGCCGCTTCAATTTGTCTTTCAGAACACAAACTCATTTATGTAGCATAACTTAATTCCTTGATGGATTTGGATTTGGGAATTTCCTGTTTTTCTTCTCTTGGATCGTTCGTTACTCTCTAGAAATATGCGTGAAGAACGTCCCTTTAATGTGGGCAGGATATCGTTGGCTCAGTTGGGGTTTGAACAAGTAATAGTTTTACTTTTAATTGTAACTATATTATTATCGAACAAAAATTCTCTCGCAGGTGAACATTTTTCAAATCTCTCTAAGATTTTGTAACGTTATTCTTTAGACTTTGAATTGGTTCAACCGTTATTTGAAACATAATAATTAATGTCCGTAATGATATGATTGACTTGAGTTGTTGTCCCATCACCTTTCTTCTTATAAAGTATGTTAAAAATGTGTCCTATTATGGAGTTTTCCGTTTTGCCATAGAAATGTAAACGTAAAGTATCAGTAAAGTATATAATATAATTTTAGAGTTAGAATCTTTGTTCGTAAATTGCAGAAAAGTAGTTTTTTTAGCATAATTTATTTAAGTTCATCAATAAAAATTGTTTTAGATATTATACATACGTGGGCAAGGTGAAAAGTTCTCGGCCTGACAATGAAAGACTGCGATTTAAATTTAAAAATGATTTTATTCTTCTATATAATCTCCCTTGAGTCCAACACACTTGGTCCAGCGTTTTTCTAACATCAATATTCCTTCCCGGAAGTGAGAGTCTGGAAGGCTGTCAAAATATTCTTCTACGGTCCTTTTATCTTCTTCGTTGGATGTGAATCTCTTTCCAGAAACAAATTTTTTCAAATTTGGGAATAGATAGAAGTCTGAGGGTGCCAAATCAGGAGAATAGGGAGGATGGCCGAGCAAATCGTACTCCAAATCCCGCAATTTTCCCATCGCCAACGCACCCTTGTGTGCGGGTGCGTTGTCCTGATGAAAAATGATTCTTTTCTTCTTCAAACCAGGCCTTTTCTCGCGAATTTTGGCATCCAGCTGGTCAAGAAGGTTAGAGTAATATGCGCCTGTAATTGTTCTGCCTTTTTCAAGGTAATCAATTAACAAGATTCCTTTTGCATCCCAAAACACGCTGGCCATGACTTTTCTGGCAGATGCGATCGACTTCGCTTTCTTTGGCGCTTAACCACCGGCTTCCACCCACTGCTTCGACTACTGTTTCGTTTCTGGCGTGTAGTGGTGGACCCATGTCTTATCCATAGTGACAAATCGCCGCACAAAATCGGTCGCATTCTTGTTAAATCGGTCCAAAGTATGCTCCGAAAATCGTTTGCGCATTTGCTTCTGATCGACATTCAGCAAATGCGGCAGCCACCTTACTCAGAGCTTTCTCATCTCGAATTCTTTGTGCATTCTTCCGATATCCCCACAGCCTCAGTTATCTCACTCTCTTTCACTCGCCTATCGTCCAACACAATATCATGTACTTTTTCGATGATTTCTGGTGTGGTTGTGGTTTTTGGCCGTCCTTCACATGGGTCATCTTCGAGGGACGTACAACCACGTTTAAATTCAGCTGCCCACTTTTTAACGGTTGACATCGAAGGAGCAGAGTCCCCGTATACTTTTGTCAACTTCGGATGAATTTCCATAGGGGTTAAACCATCCAAAACAAAGAATTTTATAACAGCACGATATTCAAGTTTATCCATTTAAAAAAATAACACGCACGACGTCTATTCCAAAATTCTTGTAAACAAACTACTTGAGAGGACTAGTTAATAGTTTTCATATGAACTAAAGACACATGCAGCCACGTAGGAAACATAAATTTCTGTTAATTGTAACGCCATCTCTGTGTCAGGCCGAGAACTTTTCACCTTGCCCACGTATATTAACTGTAAACATGCAGGTATACTACGGGCAATTTTTTTGAGATTTATAAAGATTTACAAAGGTTTTTTTTTTTTGGGGAGCCAAAATTATATACTCCTAGCTACCTTAGCATGAAAAATAGGCCCAGGATTATGCGGGACTTTTTTGTATGTTTAAACGA
The DNA here is from genome assembly GCA_031893035.1 of Dermolepida albohirtum. Lineage (NCBI taxonomy): Eukaryota > Metazoa > Arthropoda > Insecta > Coleoptera > Scarabaeidae > Dermolepida > Dermolepida albohirtum. The sequence continues at coordinate 190,964 of JAVIWB010001590.1, read as the reverse complement.
ACTTCAGTTTCGGAAAAAATAATTGATACTTAAGCTAGATATTAATAATATTTAAACTTGAACGTAAATCTATCTTCAAATTAAATTGAATTGAATGTGAATTATATACAAATTTAACTTTTAAATTGCAATTTTGAAACGATTTAAAGTACTGTTAAAAATATATAATTCGTATTAATTCACCATTTTGAATAGTCAGCATATATATATACTTGTAAAAATAAATGGCTAATTATTGCAGATTATAAGCAATTGAATCATTATCTGTCGATTCTCATTCCTGATATTTGTTGCAAAGTATCGTGTTTCGAACTTATCAATATTGTGCGGCGCCTCCACCAAAAATAGTCTTTTTTTAAATTCTTATACCTATAATATATATAAATTTGAAAAATCTTTTGAATTGAATCTTCAAACGACACGCTAATTAAGTATTAAATATTTTATGTCGATGGTTTTGAAATGAAATTCATTTCTGTCAAAAAAGAAACCAAATCATACTCACTTTGATCACTGAGGTTCATATTTAACCCCTTTCCACATTAATTTTCGTGATTCTGTATACGCATTTCGACAACTAAGTTGTCATCATCAGTAGATAATTGCAAAGTGTCGCACCTGGTAAACTACGGCGAAAAATACCCGTACGAAAACAACCTCCGTACGCGATCTGTACCATTGAGAACCAAAATGTACACTCCAGTGTTGGCTCTCAACGGTAGAGATCGCGTACGGAGGTTGTTTTCGTACGGGTATTTTTCCCCGTGATTTACCTGGTGCGACACTTTTCAATTATCTGATATGACAACGAAATGCGTATACAGAATTACGAAAGTTAATGTGGAAAGGGGTTATATATCAACCTTAGTGATTAAGTTAATCAACCACAGGCTCCATCAAATTCAAAATACTCACTTTGACTTCAACTTAATCACTGAATCACTAAAGGTTGATATATAACCCCTTCCCACATTAATTTTCGTAATTCTGTATACGTAGTTCGACAACTAAGTCGTCATCATCAGCAGATAATTAAGCAGTGTCGCACCTGGAGAACTACGGCAAGAAATACACGTACGAAAAACTAATTCCGCACACGATCCGTACCGCTGAAAGCCAAGACGCACACTGCTTAATTATCTGCTGATGATGACTACTTAGTTGTCGAAATACGTATACAGAATTACGAAAATTAATGTGGAAAGGGGTTATATATTAACCTTTAGTGATTAAGTTAATCAACCACAGGCTCCATCAAAATCACCTTTAATATCACTGGTCTACAAAGATTAACTGCTTTTCATCGGAAACAAAATATAGTTTTTTATGCTAATTAAAAAAATCTGTTAATACTTTTTTGCTAGTATGTAATTCTTTTTACATGAAGAATAGAACTAAATTTAACATATTTAAGTTTTTTAAATATCTTCAGCACTAACAATATCTAAATAATTTAAGCCTACCAAATTAAAAAAGGGATATTTTTCCTAAGATAGATCTTTGTTTCAAATACTTCCTTCGTTGACTTTATTAAAATTGCCACGATATATCAAAAAACGATAAAATCACACAGTAATTGAACTCTTTATTGTTTTAAATTAAGAGGTCAACGATGTAACTAATTTCAAACCGTTCCTTTATGATTTAACTTTGACTGGGCTTCTGCTTTCGAACGGGTAACAGGCTTATATAAGGATAGTTCGAGGCGATGCAATACTTGTGTAATATTGCACAATCTTTCTACAAACTATACTTCTATCTTTCAAATACAAATGAAGCTATCCGGACAAATGAAAGTCAATAAGCGAGCAGATTCCGTAAAATGCCTAGCTATGCTATTACTGTACGTCAAGTTCCTTAAAGTCCTAAAACACAGCCTTGATAGTTGAATAAGTTGATTGAGGCACATTTCACTTAACCCGGGACTCATTAATCCATTTTGGACCTTGTCAACGAATTGTTCTTTTAACACAATATATTGTATCGAAACGATATATCGAGGTAGTAAATAGAAACTATACTCCTATCTTTCGAATAGAAATGAAACAAATGTGCCGAAAAATAAAGTAATAATAGCATAATTATTAATTTTATGCGCTAACCTGTATTTCTTTTATTCAGATAGAGAGTTTCATGTCTATTGGAAAGACGGAAACATTTTCTATGCACTACCTTGATGTCTCGTTACGATATATGGCGTTAAAAAGCAATTTGTGAAGTTCGAGATTGGGCGATGAGCTCTTGAATAGGCGAAACGCATTTCAATCAAGATCTTGTTGATAACAGAGTTGTTCTTCATTCAATCTTTACTTATTATTGCGAAGCTTTATGGAATGACTGATTCGATAGATGGTTTCATACAAGAAATGTTAAATGCTAAAAAAAAAGAGGGACCAGCAGATTTGTAATTGGTATCTCTAAAAATTGATGATGATGATTTTTTTTGTCGACCACTTTATATACTTCGTATAAGTTCTCCGGCTTTTGAGCGCTTTTAATCAACACGTTCCTAAATACATTAATGTATAATTAACATTAAAGCTTCCCAGAAGTTTGATATTAAGAAGTCGGTTCCAAACACAGTTTCTTCTTTAATACTTCTTTTAGTATCTTCATAAAGTTTTTACGTATCAAGTTACGAAGTCGATAATACAAGTAGTTGTTTGGTCGGGAAGACAGTTGCGGCGGATTTTGGTTAAATAATAAGTCCGTTCCCTGGATTCCCAACCGAAAGGCTACTAAAAACATTTGGGAACTTCTTAAAGATACAACAACGAATAATAGGAAAATCTGAAATCCAAAAATAACGATATTTCGTTATTTTTGGATTTCAGACATTCGGCAGAATGTTGTAAGACTTAGATTCGTCACGATATTTTGGAGTACGACAAAGATTTCTTATTGATTCTTCAATTTACTTGAAGCCTAATGCTTATTGGGTATAAAAGTTTATCACAAAGTGATAACACAATTTGATTTAAAGTGATTGGTTGGAAATTAATTGTTCCAAATTCTCCTATCAATGATTTTTTAACTATGCTGCTTTTGCAAAGTATTCAACATAAACAAAGCTTTCATATGTTTCAGCCTTAAATATATCTTAATTTTTAAAGATTTTTCTTTAGACGTGGCAACTATTTTTTAGCCAATAGCTTAAGGTGTACATATTGCAACTGCTTCACTAACAACTTTGTGCTACTAATGTTATATCGCTTCTTAAATCATTCAACCAAGCTTTTACTGTATTTAGATTCACTTTGTTTTAACCAGTTTTGAAGTTTATTGTCAAATCTTCAGCTTTCATTTGTAACACGCTAGCAATAACAACTGCGCTGTTAACTCGTTGTTAATTAAACCATTTTTTAAAATTCTTATTAACTTTCTAGTTAGCAGACTTTTACCATTTTGGTAAATTCTTATCGACTTTCTAATTAATACACTTTTAACTAATTAAATAGTGGTATGTATGTACGAGGATAGTTTGACAAGTAGTGAGAATGACACATAGGTGGCGCTCTAATTGGTAAAACAAATGCACTGTAATTTAAGTTAACTCTTTATATGTTTACATTCCGATATTTAGATAAATCGGTTGATTAGTTTATTTTGACAGCTTATTGAAAAAGAAGCAACACGTCGTTTTGTTAAAATGGAAAAAGCAGAGTATCGTGCGGTGATTAAATACTTCGTAATTAAGGGTATTAAAGCTACCGAAATAAAAGATGAGTTACGGGAAACATTAGGTGAATCTGCTCCAACATCCGCCACAATAAGTAGATGGGTAAATGAATGTAAACGTGGTAGAACAAGTTGTGTTGATGAAGTGCGCTCTGGAGCACCCAAAATCGTGACTTCTAAGGAAATGATTATAAAAATCCATAATATTATTACGCAAGATCGACGACTCAATGTGAGAGAGACAGCAGACTTGGTAAATATTTCAACAGAACGCGTACACCACATTTTAACGAAAGAATTGGGCCTTTCCAAGCTTTCGGCAAGATGGGTGCCGCAATTGCTTACGACTGATCAAAAGTTCACTCGTTTGCGCATTTCCAATGAGTGTTTGGACCTTTATAAGCGGAATCCGGTTGATTTTTGTAGGTGATTTGTTACTTGCGATGAAACTTGGATACACTACAATATACCCGAAACTAAACAACAATCAAAATAATGGTTAGAACCTCCAAAGAAAGCGAAAACCACTTTATCGGCAAACAAGGTGATGGCATCCATTTTTTGGGATTCGAAGGGCATTTTGCTCATTGATTACCTTCAGAAAGGTGCCACAATAAATAAACAATATTATGCAGAACTTCTACAAAAATTAAATGTTGAGATTCGTGCTAAATGGCCAGGAATGGCAAAGAAAAATATTCTGTTTCACCAAGACAACGCTCCCTCGCATACCAGCACAGTTGCGATGTCCAAAATCCACGAGTTGTATTTCCAAGTAGTACCGCATGCGCCTTATTGGCCGGATCCTTTTTCCAAAATTGAAAACGGCACTAGGTGGAAAGAAATTTTCGTCTAACGACGAGCTTATCATCTTCGTAAATGAGTATTTTGCAAGCCTTCCGGAATCGCATTTTAGAGATGGCATAAGGACATTGGAGCAGCGTTGGAATAAATATATTGGTCTTTTAGGAGAATATATTGAAAACTAAAAATTATTTTGTGTTTAAAAAATTCGTTTTTCTTTTCCATTCTCACTACTTATCAAACTACTCTCGTATGTAATTATTAAAAGTTCTTTAATATTTCGTCTACTTTCTTTTAGCCGTTGATTTACTTAGATTCATTTCGCAACATATTGTACTTTATTTTGCACCTATTTGTAATCATCTTATTATTTCATATTTATGTACCATTGCAAAAGGTTTGCGTATTGTGTTTTTGGCGGCTTCATTCGTTTCTGTATTCACTATTGTATCAATACAAAACGAACATATAACACTGCCTAACACGGATGCCGATTGATATTGTTCATGAAATGAAGTGTGCGTTACTTTTGGGGGAAGTACCTAAGATTTGTGAAGAAACACGTAAGAAGGGTTTTGATGGGATTCTCGAAGTTATAGAACCATTAATAATTTCTATTGGAGTAGACGATAATGATAACGATGATTCGGTTTCCTCACCAGCTTCAGAATGAATTTGAAAATCATGAAATAGTTTATAAGATCATATATTTTTGTCATTAATTTTAATTAATGATTGTAAATTGTTACATTTGTAAAATTTAAGCTATTTTTTAGATTAAATAAGTAGTTGTTTAAAGTTCGTTAAGAAATATTGTAAATTGAATTTAATTTTAGATGAAGTATAGAAATGATCCGTGAAATATCATTACTTTTAATTTTTATTATTAATTAACATTAAATACAGGTTGGTAGAAAACTTTTGAAAGCGACACCTATTAAGCAGTAGAGGAATCAATATTCATATGCCATTTTAATATTTCATGTGTCATATGAACACACTAAAAATTTTATCTCGATCTGTCAATTCATTCATTGTTAGCAATCCATTTGAATTAGACGTGTCGGTGTATTTTTTAACAATGGAAAAAACTGAATATCGCGCTGTGATAAAATTCTTTGTTTTGGACGATTTATCAGCAACAGAGATTCATACAAAAATGGCGAACGTGTTAAAGGAATGTGCTCCTTCATTTCCAACAGTACATCGATGGGTTTTAGAGTTTAAACGTGGTCGTACAAGCGTTGAAGATGAACCACGAAGTGGACGACCAAAAACTGCAACAACAGTAGAAATCATTGAGCAAGTACATAATATGGTTAATGAAGATCCGAATCTGACTAAGCGTGAAATTGCTAATACCATAGGCATCTCAGACGAACGAGTACTCCATATTTTACATGAAGAATTACATATGAAAAAGTTGCTTGGAAAGTTAGTGCCGCATTCGTTAACAATTCAGCAAACACTGGATCGAAAACAAATTTCTCAGCGTAACTTAGTGCGTTTCAAGCGGAATAAAACCGATTTCTTGGGTCGTTTTATAACTATGGATGAGACTTGGATCTACCACCATAATCCTAAATTGAAACAAGAACGATTACAGTGGACTACGGTTGGTTGTTCAACTCCAAAAGTGGTGAAGTCAGGGCGATCGACAAAAATGGCTATGGCATCAGTGTTTTGGGATGCAAAAGGAATTTTGTTGATTGATTATCTTGAAAAAGGTAAAACAATTAACTCAGAGTATTATTGTAACCTTTTAGAACAACTGGATGCAAAAATTCGTGAAAAAAGACCTGGTTTAGCGAAAAAAAAAAAATAATTTTTCATCAAGACAATGCGCCTTCACACAAAAGTGTTTTGACAATGGCTAAATTGAATGAATTAAAGTACGAATTGCTTGAACAACCACGGTATTCACCAGATTTGGCTCCGAGTGATTACTACCTCTTCAGAAACTTGAAACAATTCGTTCGTGGAAAGCGATTTTCATCGAATGAAGAAGCTATTTCAGCCGTGGAACAGTATTTTGCAGAGCTTCCAGAAAATCATTACAGAGATGGTATAAAATTATTGGAGGATCATTGGAATAAATGTATTGAAGTTGAGGGAGATTACATTGAATAAAAAAACTAATTTCATTTAAAAATTCACATTGTTTCATTTTTGCTTTCAAAACTTTTCTGCCAACCTGTATTATTACGTATACATAACGTATCTATAATGACGTACTATTAGAACTATTTTAAACAAATAAATAAAATTACAAACGTTTTCTAAACAAACATCTTATTTACACACATGGAAACAAGGGTTTTAATGCATGAATTACATAGGCCAACCATGAAAAAACTTTTTGGCTCCCCCTTATGTTGTTTGACATGCTGAATCCGAAAATGAACTTTAAAATACCACAGGACGTAAAGTTTCCTCGCATGTTTACTTTACGTTATTTATGCATTGTAAACGTATAATAATACCACTACACCTAAGTAGTAGCAAATGCTCAAAATGCACTTTTGAATATCTGCGTAACTAATACAACGAAAATCAAGAAGGCATATACTTTCTAATCTGCAGGTGTATTTTTTACACTCACATTTAAATTTTTCGCTGACAAACTTGGAGCTATAAGTGAGGAACGGGGGGAGCGTTTCCACCAAGATAAAGGAGATGGAGAAACGGTATCAGGGTCGTTGGTATGTCAACATGATGGGAGATGACTGTTGGATCCTTCTACGAGTAACTCCAGAATCAAAAGGAAAAGCTAACTCGAACTTTTACCGTGAAGAAGTTGACGAAATACAAAACTTTAGATTAATAAGTAAAAAACTATTCATATTCAAACTTACGCTACCATTGTAATAACAAAATGTTCAATTTTTCAATTAAACTCTGATACTAAATTACGTACCTTTAAATCTTAACTGTATATTTTAATACTATCATACCCAACAAAAGCTAAAGATTGCGAAAAATTTGTACGTGGTAGAATACAACTGATTGAAAATTTGGACTCAGCACACCAAAATACATAATAAACAGGTTGAACTTTGAAAAAAGTTTTAAAAAAATATTTATTGGTTGGCCTGTGTTATGTACCTAGTCAAGTCATAAATACTGGTACACAACTGAACGCACTCATTACGAATGCAACACTGGGCGCATCCATTTCGTATTAATTGCGATTTGACAGTTGACATTTATGCTTCATTGTGACGTAAAAAGTTTTTGACATTAATTGTTTATAATTATGGAATGGGACGACATCGAAAATCGTATTGTTGTAGTTGGCCTACTAAAATGCAACATGGGAAAAGGCGATATCTTTAGGAATTTGCGGCAGCTTGAGATAACTCGCAATTTTGTGTATCGTGCTGTGAAGTTGTTTGAGGATACTGGTAGAGTACGAGACCGTCAAAGATCCGACCGTCCGCGCACTGTGAGAATTCCAAAAGCGATCAAAGCCGTGAAGAAACGAATCGACCGAAAACCGCTACGAAAACAGAAAATCTTGTCGCGAAAAATGCAAATTTCACAAAAATCCATGTCTCGCATTATCAAAGAAGATTTGGGACTCAGCGCGTACAAGCGACACACTGGGCACCTGCTCACGGCCGCATTGAAGGAAAAAACGCAAGCGAAAATCGAAACCGTTACTCGGCCGGTACGCGAAGAACGCTCACAGACAAATTCTGTTTACTGACGAGAAAATCTTCACCGTAGAAGAATCCTTCAATAAACAGAACGATCGTGTGTATGCTCGGTCATCCAGAGAAGCATCACAACTCATCCCGAGGTTTCAAAGAGGCCACCATCCCGCGTCTGTAATGTGGGGGTGGGGAGTGAGCTACGATAGCGTTACAAAGCTCCATTTTTGCGAGAAAGGAGTAAAAACATCGGTCAAAGTATATCAATCGACCGTCTTGAAACCCATTGTGAAGCCTCTCAACCAATCAATATTCACCAATAAGCCATGGACTTTCCAGCAAGACCCTGCTCCAGCTCACAAAGCAAAAACGACCCAACTGTGGCTCAAAAACAATGTTCCGGACATCATATCAACGGATGATTGGGCAGCTGGTAGTCCAGACCTCAACCCGTTGGATTACAAGTTGTGGTCCGTATTAGAGGGCATGGTTTGCTCTACTCGAAACCCAAATATTGAATCGTTGAAGCGAGCCCTTGTTCGTGCAGTGGACAATTTCCCATTGCACGAAGTGCGTCTCGCGATCGATGAGTGGCCGCAACGTCTCAAATCGTGCTGGAAGGCAAATGGAAGTCATTTCGAATAAGTTGTTCTAAGATTTGTAGCCATTGAATAACCCAACAAAAACAAAAAAAAAAGTTTTTTAAATATTAATTCGTTTTCATTTGGTGTCGATTTTTCTGTGTACCAGTAATTATGACTTGACTAGGTAACAATACTACCGTTTTATTTACTTTTCTATTCTACTTTACTTTCACGTATTGTACTGCACTTGTAAATCTGTTGTAAGTAGTAGGGGCCGATTTCATAGTTTACATGTTTTCAAATTTAATTTTACCGCGTAAAATCAATTTCAGGAATTTTATAGGTTGTAATTTGGGCTTGAGATCTGCTCAGAAATTTGTCTCTCTCTTTTTGAAGCAGAGTATAAATATTAGACATTTGTAAATCGATTTAACAAATTTAGCCTATTATTTTCGCAAACATTTACGCTATAAATAGTACCATATTCGTTTAAAATACATTGTTTTGTCACTTCTACAAATCCTTGACATGCAATCGCTATATTATAACTCGTTCTTTAAAATAAACACGTGTGTAATACATTTCAATTATGCAAAATCGATAAAAATAATTTTTAATAAGGAAATTATTCCACCAAATTATTTTCATTATATTTTGACGTAACCAAATTTGTTTATGACGTAGTGTAACGCAGCCGTTGGTGTTAAGGCATTCTTCGATATGATGCACAGTGGGCCCCATAAGTTAATGCTGTTCGGAGCTGCGTGTACCCATGTAACAGATCCCATAGCGAAAGCGTCCAAACACTGGCATTTAACGCAGGTAAATATATTAAGAAAACTGTAAATACGTTTCCTTAAATAGGTACTTGTATACGAGGATGGGTTAAAATGTTTCTAATACATACAGTACCTTGTAATTAAATTAGCTCAGTCTACAATTTTAGAGCTTTAAATAAATAAAATCCAAGCACATTAAATTAAAATCGTATACTTCTATTATTACATATGCTAGTATAAATTTGAACACATACAACTACAGAAAATATTTGTTTCAATATGTGGTCAAATCCGTCTTAGATTCAACGACCACTTGAATTTGCTTCTGAGTCTTGCAGCTTCTTGTTTTCTTTGCAGATTTTTTCATTGTTCTTTTAAAATGCTTATATCTGGATTTTGGGAAGTAAACAGTAGATTAAAAACGCACCAAATTGGATTGAGACCCGATGAATTTTCAGGCCAGGGCAATATTGGTATACCACGATCGCGACAAACATTCTGAACAGATTTCGCCGTATGACACGGAGCCCTAACTTTATTGTGAAAAAATGTTTACAAATGAATCATTCAAACTATTGCCCATCGCTAGCGACAACTTTTTCCCATATTTCTGGCAGAGCTCGAATACCGTCACGATACAAGTGTTCGTCTTTTGAGGCTATCCACGAATCAAGTAATTTTGAGATGTCTTCATATGAGCGGAACTGCTGATTAGCCAGTCCATGTGCAATCGAACAGAACAAGTTATTACTTGTTCTGTTCGATCGGACGGCGCAATATCTGCGGAATATGGCGGGCGGGCTAGGACCTCCCATTTGAGCATTTCTAAGTAGGGTTTAACGGGTTTGGCAACGTGAGGCCGAGCGTTGTCATGCTGTAGAATCACTTTTTCGTGCCTCTGCTCGTATTGTGGCCGCTTTTCGCGCAGTGCTCGGCTCAATCGCATCAATTGAGTTCGATACCGTTCCCCAGTGATGATTTCGTTTCGTTTCAACAGCTCATAATAAATAACACCGCCCTGGTCCTACCAAATACACAGCAAAACCTTCGCAGCCCCCATGATTTTGTTCTCTTTGGGGTGCTGTAATGAATCCATTTTTCATCACCCGTAACGATGCGATGAAGAAAACTCTTCCTTTCTTGCCGCTGGAGCAGTTGTCCACAGGCGAAAAAACGACGCTCAACGTCTCTTGGCTTCAAATCATAAGGAACCCAAGTTCTTTGTTTTCGAATCATTCCTAACGCATGCAATCGCTGAGAAATGGCTTGGCGGGTAACTCCTAATGCTAAAGCAAGCTCTTTTTGCGTTTGGCACGGATCCTCATCGAGCAATTCCTCCAATTCAGCGTCTTCGAATGTTTTTGGTCTTCCTTCACGCGAACGGTCGTCGACATCGAAATCACCGTCTTTGAAGCGACGGAACCAATCACGGTACGTTGTTTCACTTAGAGCAGCATCGCCGTAAACTTTTTGGAGTTCTCGATACGCTTCAGCCGCCGTTTTCTTCGAATGAAAGAAGAAAAGCAACACTTCCCGCAAATGCCAATTATTTGGCACAAAATCAGACATTTTCACACAACCAAAAGTATATGAGGCAAAAACAAAATCACTAATGTGTCAAAGCGGTTTGTTTACCAAATGTCTAAGCTTGGTTCATGAAGTTTTGGTTACGTCACAATCGACCAGCACTTACTACTGGAGCCATCTCTTGAAAAACAGCGAGAACTTAGTTGCGCACCTAATACATTTTTATATTGGTACTAATTTTCACTTCGACAAGTACAAGTACAGGTACAAGTACAAGTACAGAGGCCCTAATCTGGTACGTAGATTTCCGCCGCCGTTGTTCACTCTTTCTTCATCTTGGCTACCGTGCTGGAACCGCTACTACGACCGTTATGGTGCAGACGATTCGTTGTCATAGTCGCGTTAAGACTGTCTCCACGCAATTGTAAAGCCTTAAAGATGTCCCATACAAGTGGTGACGAAATGTCTGTACCAGAATTGTCGAAGACGCGGTTCTAGCCCAGGCAAGATGAAGAAAGTTCAGAGGTCCTGTTCCAGACCCAATAATGTATTAATGTATAATAATACCATCACACAGAGAGGATTTTTAGCACTTTGCGCTACACATTTCTTTCAATAATGTTTCAAAGCTGTTCGTCTCATAATTTTGAAAAATTCTGCAACCGCTTCGAGTCTCGTCACTGAATGTAATGACTAAAGAAATATGACTCGTGATTAAGAAATTAACAACAGCAACTAACACGTAATATGAGAAAACATTTGTAAAATGTTTGCGATGTAATTTTATACAAAGACTTTTCTCCATTCTTCAACAGTAAAATGTTGAATGTTGGCCCTTTGTAGACAAATATTCTTCATCGTTTTGGTTAAACGCGACTGTTTCTATAATGCAATTTATAGCACATCACAAGGATTCGAATTAACTGCCTCCGTAGTCTAAGGGTCAGGAGCATTTCCGTAGAGAATGAGATCGTGGGTTCGCGTCCCACGCGAAGAATTTTTATAAAAATTTCTACATTTCAAATACGATGTATGTATGAACCGGTTAAAATTATAATTTTTCAGTTTAACATCGTAAAAGCGCATAATAACATGCAATTATATTTGTAGTTGTTCCTTATTTTTAAGGAACAGCTCTGGGTTCAATTTTATTCATTTTGATGAAGTAGCAAAGCACGGCTACATAAACTGGCAATAAGAATTCCCCACTTTATTTCCTCTTCCAATACATATCCCTATTAATTCCTTAATTATCTAATTTACATAAATCTTTTTACAGTTATCATACGCGGACACACATCCCATGTTCACCAAGAAGAACTTTCCAAATTTCTTCAGAATCGTACCTTCCGACGTGGCATTCAATTCGCCAAGGTTATCTTTGCTCAAAGAATTTAATTGGACCCGCGTTGGGACTATATATCAAAACGAGCCCAGATATTCTTTGGCGCACAATAGGTTCTTTTTTCTATTTTTAATACAAAAAAAATATATGTATTTTAATCGAGTACAATTTTTTGATAATGTAATTTTCCAGATTGGTTGCCGAATTAGATTCGTTAGGCTATGTTGTGGTGGAGACGCAAAGTTTCACTAACGAAGTCAATACGGCGTTGACCAAATTGAAGAATGAAGATACCAGGGTCATATTGGGTATGTAAAAACTATTAGGAGATGTCAAAATAAGCGATTTCAAAAATTTACGAAATTTTACCGAAATTCTTTCAAATCGTACGGGGAGTGTTTAAATTTAATTAGGATTTTAATTACGAAAAAGCTATTATAACATTAAAATGAAAAAAACTGTAATAGTACGCTACCAATCTTGAAGTTTTCTATACTTCTTTGATAAGAATCTTTGGTAAGAGTCTAATTAGGCAACTTCTATAACTTCATCAATTGTATATCTTTTCGCCTAAGATTTCTTTTATTAATAATAATAACAGATGTCTTTACATTCCCCAACAGGTTAACATCAATTATAGGGGGCGTTGGTGTTTCTTTAGTTTGGGTCTATGATGGATAAGAGAAAATAAAATCGAATTTTGATAAAAATAATAATAATCCATAGTTTCACATACCCTAACAGCTTAACGTCAATGGCTTGCCAATGAAATATTATTACATATACAGTAGTGTTGCGAATTAAGATCTTTGGCTGTCGGCATTTGTTTAAACAGAAAAGGAAAAACACGAAAAACCTTCTCGAACAGCAGGCCGTTGAAACAATGGATAAGAAAACATAAAATCAAATTTTGACAAAAGTAATAATAATCCATGGTTTCACATACCCTAACAGCTTAACGTCAATGGCTTGCCAATGAAATATTATTACATATACGCTTGTGTTGCGAATTAAGATCTTTGGCTGTCAGCATTTGTTTAAACAGGAAAGGAAAAACGCGAAAAACCTTCTCGAACAGCAGCCTGTCGAGACAATGGATAAGAAAACATAAAATCAAATTTTGACAAAAATAATAATAATCCATGGTTTCACATACCCCAACAGCTTAACATCAATGGCTTGCCAATGAATTATTATTACATATAGGCTAGTGTTGCGAATTAAGATCTTTGGCTGTCAGCATTTTTTTAGACAGGAAAGGAAAAACATGATTATTCCTTTGAACTCTTAGCCTGATTATTGTTTCAATAGTCCGAACAAATAAGAATCAGAAGGAGCATGGAATGTATGCTGGATGCCGAACAAGATTCCGCTGATTTTGCTTATGATTATATGTGTTTCGTATCGATATAAGAACTATTGTCTTGGAGAAAACAAACTTCGTTTTCTCTTTCACGTATTCTTTATTTCCTGTTTAAATTAATCGTGCAGAAGTGTTGAATAATAATTGACATTGAATGTCGATTTTCTGCAATAAAATCAACTTTGAGAGCATTTTGAGAATTCAGAAAAATATTGCCATAACTTTGCCAACCAATGACAGGTATTACTTTCTTGGGCTTTGAAAATAAGGCGTGAATCCATTTCGTTGTTGGTATGTTTTGGCTTAGAACCGAAATGACGTACCTTAACTTCATCAGTAGTGAAAATTGAGTCTACAAGTTCATCAACATTACCAACCTGTATCTGCAATTTTTGAAATCATCTTAAAATCAAGATTTAGTTATAACAGTGAATACTCCTCGTACATCATATGTAAACGTTTAATGTAATATTTATTTTCCCACTGGTTTTGCTGGGCGTTTCATGTGTCTCCTAGTGGTATGAGGAGGAGTATTGTCTTGGTGAAAACAAATACAACTTCGTCACCCCTTTCGCTTATTCTTAATTTCCTGTTTCATTCATTTCGTTCATTGTAGATGTTCTGTAATAGAATCAACTTGGAGAACTCTTTTTAAGAATCAGAAAAACATTTCCATAACTCTGACAGGCAATAACTGGTTTTTGCTTTCTTGGGCTTTGGTTACGAAGTGTTTTGACTTAGAAACGAAGTGATCTACCTAGACTTCATCAGATAAGAATTGAGTCCAAATATTCATCACCATCACGACCAACCCTTCCATGCAATATTTTAAATCATCTTTACATCAGGATTTAATTTTAACAGTCGTAATCAAAAAGGTAAATAAAACCCCTTAGCACATCAATGTTCGTATTCTGTATAAGCATTTCGACAACTAAGAGGTCATCATCAGTAGATAATTAATTCTAGTGTCGCACCTGGATCGGCGGTAAAACCCCCACAGAATAATTTTGTACAACTTTTCTCTGCTAACCAACAAATATACACTGAGTGTGTTTGTGTGTATTTGTTAGTTAGAAGAAAAGAACATCGAAGTGGTGAGGAGTTTTATTTACCTTTTCTAACTAATTCGTTTAATCGCAGTCCCTATTAAAATTTACCTTAACAGTCCTAATTACGTTTGAATACTCCTCCTACATTATATATAAACATTTAATATAAAATCTGTAAAATGTTTTTATTTTACTTCTCTTTCTATATAATCTATTCAGGAAACTTCAACGAATATTACGCCAGAGAGATCTTCTGTGAAGCATACAAACTCGAAATGTACGGAAGGAGGTATCAATGGATAATAATGGGTACTTATTCTACAAGCTGGTGGCAGAAATTACACCCAGACTTAAACTGTACAACGGAAGAAATCGAAACGGCTTTGGAACAGACGATTCTGACGGATCTTCTTCCGTTATCTACCAGTGGCGAAATAACAATATCCGGAATTGTAAACGACGAACAGCACAGTTTAGTAAATTAAATACTATTTTTTAGTAATTTCAGACAGCTCAGGAATATCTATTGGAATACAATTCGAGGAGGGGCCATGAATATTCGAGGTTTCACGGTTACACGTACGATGGAATATGGGCTGTGGCCTTAGCCATACAAAACGTTGCTCACGAAATAAAACTGTTGAGGCGAAACGAGACAGTAACGGATTTTAAATACAGAGATCCCGTTTGGGAAGCGCTATTCCTTAAAGCCCTGGGCAATACGAGCTTTGAAGGTTGGCATGGATATTTTTAACGCATTCAGAGCTTGTCTAATACGAATTGTAGTTGATTGTATGAAAATAAATTCGAATGTTAATAATATCTTGTTTACGTGTTTCGAGTAATCAACTCTTTTCAGGTAAACGATGGTATTATTAACTTGAAACGCGTCGTAAACAAGGTGTTATTATCAGAATTTATTCTCGTCCGATTATCTTTGGCGGGTTTGCCAAGTTAAAAGTGTTCGTCTATTATGCATCATAATAACACAGTTATCCTTTTGGCAAGACGAATACGCACTTCGCTCTTCGTTTGGACGAGAGAGAGAGGTAATATTTTTTGACGAATTGCAGGTGTCACTGGTCCTGTTAGGTTTTACGATAATGAACGCAAAGCGAGTATTCTTTTGAAACAATTCCAGTCGGGTACAGAAGTTAAAATTGGTGAATACAATGCAGCGACGCAGCATTTGGACTTGACTCTAGGCAGAAAATTAATATGGATAGGCAAGTAAGTGTTACCTTTTTCTTCTTATAATATTTCAAATATCTAAGATGATCCAAAAAATTGTCGCATATACTTTAATAGTAGGTGTTTCTCAAGTAGATTACCTCGATTCCTTATCGTTTATTATTTCAATTTAATGAACCTATAGTTTGCAATATTTCTATTAAAACAATGTGCGGTAGTTTGTAATAGTTTCTTCTTTCAAATGACAGAAATTACTTTTAAATATCTAATTTTGAAATGACTTTGTTGAAGACACCCTCCTAAGGATAGGACCCTATTGATAATCGAACACACCAGAGTCAACAAAACTGTTTACGCCATTCTAGCATCGCTGGCAGTGTGCGGTATCGTTATGGCAGCCGTTTTCTTGGCTTTCAACATCAAATATAGAAATCAAAGGTACATTAAGATGTCCAGTCCGCAGCTGAACAATCTGATAATTATTGGGTGTATGTTGACCTACACCAGCATTGTTTTCCTTGGCTTAGATTCTGGACTCTCAAGTATAGGTAAGCTTATATATTTATCGATAAAATACACGAACTGGTTGATATGGTAATGCATATATGAAGCGTGATAATTAATTTTCTGGAATGCCAGCGTAATATCTACGATATAAATTTATTCAAATCACATGAATCAGTCACAACGATAAAATGTCCACCAGAGCGGTCACATTTGTCGGCACACCAGGTTCGTAATAATACGTACCGAATAAATACGGTGACTTACTCAAGGTCGATCGCTCTGCTCAAGTATATGGTTGGTTGGTATATGCATGCTCGCGTACTTACTTCAAAGGATTCTGTCCTGTCGCGCTGATGAAAATTGACAGCTTTGTTCACAAAATATACTAGAAATTCTAGGTTCACTGTAGCCTAAATAGTACAGATATTACGCTACTTTTAGGTAATGCTGGTGTGCTTTTTTTGAATCACGAAAACATAATCCTCAAAAAATTTATTAACTGGGGCGAAAAACCAGCCAGCAATACAATTTAGAGTTGCTATAGGAATTCCGTTTGAAAAAAAGAACTCGGATTGTGGTCCTGCATATTCACTTAAATATTTTACAGAAAACAACTTCCTAGTCCGTTTTTTAAAATGGAAACAAGAATAGAAACAAAGTGCTTTTAAAGTGAAAAAGTAAGTATAAAAGTATACTGGCTGTCCCATGACATGACTGCTAATGCTTAAGGCGTTTCGTGTGTCTCCTAGTGGTATGAGGAGGAGTATTGTGTTGGAGGAAACAAATACAATTTCGTCTCCCCGCTTATGGAAACAATTTCAAGTTAAAAATATCTAATGCGTATATGCACACAATTCTATCGTAGCTGAGCTACAAACATTTACAACTTTAAATAACCCTACTAATGCATGTATTATGTACAGTAGCTACCATAAAAAGATTTACGATGTACATGAAAATATATCTGCCGAATTCACGTAGAACGGTACAAATTTAGCCCATTCTTTCCTATTCATTGAAGTCCTTTTTGTTTCTTCCCATGTCGTTTCTCTTCTTTGTAGTATTTCTCCGATTAACTGGTCCCAGGTGGTTTTAGATCTTCGTCTTTGTTTTCGCTTCTCATCTTTAGCTTCCCATATTTACTTAACCATTCCTTTATTATACCACTAATATTATTCTTATTATTTAAATTGCATTTCGGAGACTTAATTGTTATGCCTCGTATACAAGATGTATAAATTTAACAGAATTTATTACTCGTTTTTAATAAATTTAAAACATTATGTATGACAAAAATGCTCGAATGCTACTTCCTTAATCTTTTTATTTGAAAACAGAGGCTTTCCCATATATATGTACAGCACGTGCTTGGACCCTAATGGCCGGATTTTCTTTGGCCTTCGGTGCCATGTTCAGTAAGACCTGGAGGGTGCATTCAATTTTTACGGATGTCAAGTTGAACAAGAAAGTGATTAAAGATTACCAACTGTTTATGGTTGTCGGCGTTCTTTTGTTTATCGATCTGGTAATAATGACGACGTGGCAGGTTGCGGATCCATTTTACAGGGCTACCAAGCAATTAGAACCTTACGTACGTTAATACGGCCCAAATACTTATTTAAAACTATATTTTCTCATTTTTTTAGCCACATCCTTCGAGCGAAGACATAATAATAATACCAGAAAACGAATACTGTGCTTCACAGAGGATGACTATCTTCATCGGATCAATCTACGCGTACAAAGGACTTCTAATGGTAAAGCATTACCAAAACGAAATCTCCTAACTTTTGGAAAGTATACACTTTTATCTTCCATACAGATATTCGGGGCTTTTTTAGCATGGGAAACGAGGCACGTGTCGATTCCAGCATTAAACGATAGCCGGCACGTTGGGCTATCAGTTTATAATGTGGCTATCATGTGCATCTGTGGAGCTGCAGTCGCCTTGGTGCTAGTAGATCACCAGGATGCTATGTTTTTGATTATCGGTATGTTCGAAATGACATCTCGATACTTATTTACTACCCAACTCCTTTTTTTCCAGGAGTATTCGTAATTTTTTGCACAACAGCGACTTTATGGTTGGTTTTCGTTCCGAAAATGGTCGAACTGAAACGAAACCCCGGTGGGTCCATAGATAAACGTTTCAGACCGACTTTAAGGCCGGCGTCGAAGACCAGAAGGGATTCCAGTGTTTCGGAGTTGGAATGCAAGATGAAGGAGGTGAAAGCGGTCAATTCCAAGTTCAGAAAGACGCTTCTGGAGAAGGAATCAGAATTGCAGGTGGAGAATGTCCCAAAATGTTTTAACGACGAACTAACCATATTATCATTTGTTTTCTATTTGTTTGGGGTGCAGAATCTCATTAGAAGATTGGGCAACGAGGCTCGAGAACTACTGGATTCGAGAACGGACTCGACTAGTGACACGAACAGATTGCTAGTGCCGCATTTGAAGAAGGAAGCGCCTTCCGGGACCGAAACTAGTGATATTACGTCTTTGTGTAGCTTCAGTTCGCAAGATTTTACTTCGATACATCATTCGGACAGTCAAAAGTGCGTATTTCTAAAGTTCTATATTTTATTGTTGTATTCTCTTTAATTTTTATTGCAGAAGAAAAAAATCTCAATCCAGCGAATCACCGAATCTCGAAAAATCTACACAACCCAAACCAGAGCCCCCTGAAGAAATTAAACCTATTCAAAACGGCAACGTGACTGTAACAGCGCAAGAACCTATAGATATCAAAGTTCCGGAGACTGTTTGTAATGGATCACAAATTCCCAAGGACGTTTCCATCTTAGAAGAGATTCCCAAGCACTTAAGGATACCCAAAGCTTCCGAACCGATTTTAGTTCCACAGAAAGTGGAGGAGAAAAAGCAACAGGTGGTGGCGCCGCCGCCGCAACAAGAAGTCCCTGAAAAAACAACGCTGCAAGCACAGGTGAAGCGACGGTGTAGCTTGAAGAACGAGGGCCACGATCACGAAGAAACGATTTGTCATAGGAGGGTTAGTGTCCCAGTAAATAGGACTACGCCTAAGAAGAAGAACGAATGCGGGACGCACGTGGTGGCCAAAAGCGAATTGTGGGATACAGGAAATCAGCACAGATGTGCTAAAACGCATCAGAAATCGAGTAGGACGAGTGTTAATCAGGAGGAAGGTAAATTTCTGTTAGTTTCGTACAAAATCTTCAATTCTAATATCTGAACTTTCTCTACAATAATCAAAACTTTAATTTCTTGATTTGTTGACACCATATCTTCTATTTTCTTTATTGATTCCCGTGTTATTGCTTCGAGAAGTGTGCCACACTTTAGACTACTTGCATTGAATTTCCTACCCCAACGAAATGATTTCAACAAGAATTTTAATTGTGAATCCGATGGAGCATTCTTGCCACATACAACGATCATTTGCTCGTGGATAATTTTTAAGCCGTTTCTCTTTAGTCAAGCACTTTTGTCTTCAAGTTTTATATTACTAGTTTTTCACTATTCAAACTGCTACTAAAATTATAAAAATCTGTCGATTTCGACACCACCTAGCCAGAATACTGAAAACAACCTATACTACTTGACGTTTAAAAGTCATCACCTTTCATCATTGTTTCCGTAATTAGGTAGATTACATAAGAATCTCCTCTCACAGCTTCATTCATAAGTAGCCCTGGATGGTCGTAAGTTAACCGTCGTTTAGCTAGGGAAGTCGCCGGTACGAATACCATCTGCCGGTAAACCGCCAACAATTCATTTGAGCGAATACATGCTTTCGAATCTGACATACATAGTTGCGTAGAAGTTAGTAATATAATAATAATTGTCATACATGCGAAGAGCTAAAAAGCATTTCGACTTTTTTGGTATAAATGTAATACATTGTAATACATAGATACATAACGTGGTCCAGGTTACTAACCTGGACTACGTTACGTATCTACCAAATGAAGTCCGTACTTTTACAATTCAATCCGAAAAAAGAAGAATCAGAAAATATTTCAAAACATTTCTATGGAAACAGATTTAAAAATTATTGATGACGATAATAAGGGATTACTTGGGGCAGTAGAACAAATAGAAAATCCTTCGGCGTTTTTAGTAGGGTGGCTATAAATAGTTGCCAATGCTCACTCACCGCTATACGCTATAGGTAACCCAATGCTCAATTACCGCTATACGCTATAGGTAACCCAAGAAATTAGCGTCTTATAGAAATATTTGAGAATGTTTTTAAACAAAGCGTAACATTTTACCTCATTAAGACGAATTTGTAATGATGCATCGACAAATAATTTTAAAATTGATTGTAATTATGTCAATATTACATCACTAGATATCAAACGACTGTTCTCTATATAATAGAAACAACTGCGGAAGCATAACTGCTTACTTTCTTTATTTAACTTACTATGTTGCGCGGGTCTCATATTACGAGGTTAGTAGTAATTATAATTACCATGCAACTGTGTTCGTTGCGATAGCATATATTCGCCCGTGTCAATTGTTGACGGTTAAGTGGCAAACGATATACATACGGGCGACCTCGCTCGCTATGCGACGGCCCTCTTGTCGGACAGATATTGGTATCCAACTATGCTCATAGGAATATTGATTTATGCATATGTTTTTTTAAATATACTTTCCAGAAGAGAACATCATACACCGCTCAGTCTCGGAAAGGAACAAGCATCCCCCAAAGCGCGAAAAGAGTCCGAAAAAAGAGCCCTCCAACATATGCAACCAGCAATGCAACAAGTTAGGTTACTTCCAGTCGACGCCGAACGTCGCGGCAATCAAAAACACGCGTACTCTTCCCACAACGATCAAAAAGGAGAAATCCATGTATAACGCGACCAGTGAAAGTGAACTGCTCGATCGAGAAATACTGCCAATCTTTCAAAAATTACTCACCGAAAGGAACAAGTCGCAACATAACATTGACTATTCGTTCGGTAGATCGTGTCCGAACATTTCTATTAAGTGTGACATCGTGGAATATCTTTAGCTGATCGCGGACGTTTTAATATATTTCGTGTTTAAAACCAGTCAATCGGGATAATTATTTTATTTAAATTTGTTCAAAAGAAAAAGGCGCGAAAATTGAAATTTTAAAAGTATCACATTTATAGTTACAAATTTTATTGAATATTTATAGGATATTTATTACGTGATTAGTACAAAAAAGAAACAATATAATTATTATATAAAATATATTGTTGATATTCAAATAATTTTATGAAGTTGTTTTGTTTAAAATATTATATTTTGAAATGTGTACTCTTAATTTTGGAAGATATAAGTAACGAACATTATTTATATTACAAATTTTATTCTTTCATATTAGTTTTTTCGACCATTGAGGTAATAAAACATTTAATTTTTAGCAACGACGTTTCGGGGTTTCCCCCTTTTTCAAGTTATTTATTTTTTAACCTGCAAAACATTTTTTATTTATATTAGATGTGCAACTAAGTTCTCGCTGTTTTTCAAGAGATGGCTCCAGTAATAAGTGCTGGTCAATTGTGACATAACCAAAACATCATGAACCAAGCTTAGGACATATGGTAAACAAACCGCTTTGACACACTAGTGATTTTGTTTTTGCGTCATATACTTTTGGATGTGTGAAAATGTCTGATTTTGTGCCAAATAATCGTCATTTGCGGGAAGTGTTGCTTTTCTTCTTTCATTCGAAGAAAACAGCGGCTGAAGCGCATCGAGAACGCTTCAAAGACGGTGAAGGAAGACCATAAACCTTCGAAGACGCTGAATTGGAGGCATTGCCCGATGAGGATCCGTGCCAAATGCAAAAAAAGCTTGCTTCAGCATTAGAAGTTACCTGCCAAGCCATTTCCCAGCGATTGCATGCGCTGAGAATGATTCGAAAACAAAAAACTTGGGTTCCTTATGATTTGAAGCCAAGAGACGTTGAGCGTCATTTTTTCGCCCATGAACAACTGCTCCAGGGGAAGTTTTTTCTTCATCGCATCGTTACGGGTGATGAAAAATGGATTCATTACAGCAACCCAAAGAGAACAAAATCATGGGGACAGCCCGGTCATGCTTCTACGTCGTCGGTTCGGTCGAATATTCACGCTGCGAAGGTTTTGCTGTGTATTTGGTGGGACCAGGATGGTGTTATTTATTATGAGCTGTTGAAACCGAACGAAACCATCACTGGAGAACGGTATCGAACTCAATTGATGCGATTGAGCTGAGCATTGCGCGAAAAGCGACCACAATACGAGCAGAGGCACGAAAAAGTGATTCTACAGCATGACAACGCTCGGCCTCGCGTTGCCAAATCCGTTAAAACCTACTTAGAAATGCTCAAATGGGAGGTCCTAGCCCACCCGCCATATTCCCCAGATATTGCGCCGTCCGATTATTACTTGTTCCGTTCGATGGCACATGGCCTGGCTAATCAGCCGTTCCTCTCATATGAAGACATCTCAAAATAGCTTGATTCGTGGATAGCCTCAATAGACGAACACTTCTACCGTGACAGTATTCGAGCTCTGCCAGAAAGATGGGAAAAAGTAGTCGCTAGCGATGGACAATATTTTGAAACATTTTTCACAATAAAGTTGCATTTTCATCAAAAAAAACAGCGAGAACTTAGTTGCACACCTAATATAGTTTTTTGTATTATGTTGTGGATAATAGTTGTTCCTTTACATATATAAATATTTGTGAATATTTATATTTTTTATTTTATTACATTTTTTTCTATTTAACAGTGTACAATTCACAATTACACAATCTGAATGTACCGACTTTCTGCATGCAGATATGTTATTATTATATTATTTCTTTCCCTTTCTTTTATCTCCTATGTCGGATATGCATGTGTCTTTGTAAATTCACGTTTTTAAATGTTTGTATATACAGGGATTGTGATACCCCAATGGTCGAAATACCTAATATAAAGGAATAAAATTTATAGTTAACGATGAGCATATTAAAAAAGAAAAGGGTACATTATTTATATTAAAAGGACTTAAGGATTAAGAAAAATAATCAAAGAAATTATAAAAAATATGTCAATATAATATTTAAGAGCCCTTTTCTAGCTCCCCCCCCCCCCCAAGTAAAAAGTAGTTAATCGTGCTTGACTCTAAAATACATAACTTGCATAATATGTAAACTTACATAATGTGAGTCTTATAAATCAGTTAATTGAAATAAAAAAAAATCAGGTATAATATGAAACTTTGTTTATATTCCAGGGATATCACATTTGAGAAAAAAATAATTATATAAACTTTGCATGTTCTATTCTTGGAAGGCAATTCAACTGTGAAAAATTAAGGCAAATGCGTATTAGACCGGCCTTCGAAGGTTTTTATTCCGTATCATATGGTTCGCAAAATTGACAAAAATTTCAAAAATATTTAGATAATATTTTAATATATAAAAAAAATAATTTGAATTATCTCATTTTAACTTTAAATCGAGATGATTTAATAATATTTTCAACTTATTAAAGTACGAACTCAAGACATGAATCAAATATTATTTATTTTCATCATTTTACTATTTTTTTAAATTTATATTGTCAGTCTATCAGCTACTAAATGTGAGTCGATCATAATCGTCACATATTTTTGTACACATTTCAAAATAATTCCCTGTATAAATACAAGTATATTCAAGCGTTATTTCTTAGGAAAATATTTGAATAATTTCTAATATTAATGATTATAAATAAGTTAAAAATTTAGAGGAAGTTAATAGAGAATTGCGATTGTCTTTAATAACTTTTAATATTTGTAAAATACGCATATTGTTTATGGTCAGAATGATTTCTGAAAAAAATTGAAATATATAATGTTTTTTCTTAACTAAAAGAAAATTAACAATAGAAAGATATAGTTTTTTAATTATTTTAGGCCCCTTTTTTTCATAACACTATCAACTACTATATTTGAGTCGCTCATAATCGTCACATATTTTGTATGCATTTCAAAACAAAATTCCTGTACACGTACAAGTATATATAAGCGTTACTTCTTAGGAAAATATTTGAATAATTTACAATATTACTGGCTATATGTACGTACGTTAAAAATTTTTAAAAAAATTAACAGAAAATTACGATTTCTGAAAAAAATTAAAATATATTATGATTTTTCTTAACTAAAAGAAAATTAACAAAAGAAAGGTATTGTTTTTTAATTATTTTAGGCCTCTTTTTTACATATATTTTTAATAAATGCGTAATATTCATTAAATGTATCATTGTACAAAATTAACAATTTTAAAGCATTTTGCGAGCAGGGCAATATAGTAAACAAAAAAATAACAAAAATTAATACATCAAAAGTAGTTTTTAAAAAAATGTAATACTATTCCTTAATTTAACAATGCCTAAAACAACTTGAACAACTCTATAGAAATAAAATTATATTTATTTACGTTTAATTTCAAATTTCGTCGTATTTTATTTAAATAAAAAAATAAGACACTAAAAGTAGTTTTTAGAAAATCAAGTATTAAGTCAATTCTAACTTTACTAACGCGCAAAAAAAAATGTCGATTATTCGGTCAATTATAGTCAAAAAATATTTACATGCTACCAATATTATGAATCCTGTAACCTCAATTTTAAATTTAATGCTATTTAAATTAGGAAATATGAATCTACAACATAATTAGATATATTCTATACTGATGCATTATTAAAAAAAATTTTTTTGAACAGACCTCGTAAATTTAACGATTATACGAGGATCGCTTAATAAATATACAACGAAAGTTTTCGGAAAGTACGTTGTTTTTTACTCAAAATTAATTTTAAAAAATACATAATTTAAGATAAGAACCAAATTATCTCTTTTTGAACAAATTTAAACAGTCTAAAACGAATGAGTCTAACAAATACATGCTTAAAATACTAAAGTAAAACCGGTACCGGAGACACTTTTTGTGCGATAAAAGGAACAAATACACGAACTCCGGAAGAATTGAAGAGAAAAAAAAATAAGATTAAAACATAACTTAATAATAAATAATTTCAACAATAAAGGAAAAATTTAAAACGGTTGTGCTAAAATTTTAGTATGTGTATTGTATAAACATACCTGAATTGTAAATTTTTAGGCTAATATATTGTCGTCAGCAATCATTTCATGGTGTAAGTAGGAAAAAATATGGCAGGAAAATGAAAAACAAACTAATGAAATATACTCAGACACACATCACTGTCGATGTTTTATTTCTGGCCTATCCCCCTCACAATTTTCGATGTACACTTAAAACTAAAAAATACAGGGTCCACCAAAAAAAATGCAAGAAAAACATTTGGAGTATTTGCATCTTTCTGACGTTACCCTTTGTCCATATTGTTAAAACAAGGTCTAGTTATCCTTAACGATAATATTGTACCTCAAACTGTTATTTTTAGCGAAAGTAATGTTTTTTACAAAACTTTCGCATGGATTTTCTCTTGACCAATAGTGACAGTTTTGGATTTACTTCGATCAATAGTGACAGTTTTGTATTTACATCTCTATTTGAATAAAATATTGGGTTGGCAACTAAGTACTTTCGGTTTTTACTGATAGAGAGCGTTGCTTTATTTTTTGTATAACGTATGTTAGTGTTGTACTTTACCGTTTGTCGCGTGATACTAGTCACATTGACGTAACTTCAGAAGCAAGTAGTGCGTGATTTTTATTAAAGCTATTAGTTGTGGGTTAATTTTAAATGGAGTGCAGAAACGAACATTTTCGACATATGTATTTTACTATTTTATTTCCGTAAAAGAAAAAAAGCTGCTGCGGCTCACAAAAAGATATGTGAAGTTTATGATGCTAATTGCTTAAGAGAGCGCACGTGTCAGAATTGGTATAAAAAATTCCGTTCTGGAGATTTTTCCCTCAAAGATGAGCAACGTTCTGGTCGGCCTCCTGAAGTTGATGATGACCAAATCAAAGTCATAATTGAAGAGAATCGCCATATAACTGTTCGAGAGGTTGCGGAGAGGCTACATGTATCGCACACAACAATTGAAAAACATTTAAAATGTCTTGGGCTAGTTAAGAAGCTTGATATTTGGGTACCTCACGAATTGAAAGAAATTCATTTAACACAAAGAATCAACTTTTGCAATATGCACATTAGACGAAATGAAACCGACCCTTTCTTAATAAGAATCATCACTGGTGATGAAAAATGGGTCCTGTATAGTAACATAGTTCGAAAACGATCATGGAGCAAACACGATAAAGCAGCTCAAACCACATCGAAAGCTGAATTGCATCCAAAAAAGATCATGCTGTCAGTTTGGTGGGATTACAAAGGTGTTGTGTTTTTTGAGCTGCTTCCAAAGAACCAAACGATCAATTCTGATGTTTACTGTCAACAATTAATAAAACTGGATGAAGCAATCAAAGAAAGACGGCCAGAATTGTCAAATCGGAAAGGTGTAGTTTTCCACCAAGATAATGCAAGGCCTCACACATTTTTGGCAAATCGTGGGAAACTATTGGAGCTTGGCTGGGAAGTGATGCCACATCCCTCATACAGCCCTGATCTAGCACCATCTGATTACCATTTATTTCGAAGTTTGCAGAATTCTTTGAATGGTAAAACTTTCACAAATGACGATGACTTTCACTCGCACTTGGTTCAGTTTTTTGCTGATAAGGACCAGAAATTTTATGAGCGCGGAATCATGCAGCTGAAAGAAAGATGGCAAAAGGTCTTTGAGCAAAATGGAAAATATATAATTGATTAAAAACTATTCTTTGTTAAAAAAAAAAGTGTTTTATTTTATACTACAAAACCGAAAGTACTTAGTTGCCAACCCAATACATCCTCATTCGAATAAAAATAAATTTCGTTGCTTATGAACAAGAGATGCCCCAAATGTGGATTAACATTTCTAAATCGTAAAAATTCGCGGCAAAATTTGGATTCGAATTTATTTGTTTGATAGATTAATTTTCAAACGAATGAATCTCATTTTTTTAAGCATTCGTCACATGTTGGTTTATAATCAATTTTATGCAGCCGTGTGTTTACCAATAGCTCTTTTAGGGCCTTTAGTAATTGTTTTGTTTGATTTTATTTTAAATAATTACAAGGTCTAGAGACAATACTAAATTAAAAGCAACTGCTTTGGAATTTAATTTTTAAATTCAAAAATAAATTGTATAGCCCTTATTGATGGAACCTGTATTGTAATCATATTATTAACCATATAATCACTGAAGGTTGATATATAACCCCTTTACGAATTAATTTTTGTATTCTGTATACGTATTTCGACAACTAAATTGTCACTTAGAAAACTACGGCAAAATCCCGTACGAAAACAAATTTCGCACACGATCTGTAGCCTTAGCAACGGTACAGATCGTGCCGTAGTTTTCCTAGTGCGACACTGTTTAATTATCTGCTGATGATGACAACTTAGTTGTCGAAATGCGTATACAGAATACGAAAATTAGTGTGGAAAAGGATTATATATCAACTTTAAGTGATTATGTTAATCAACCACAGGTTCCATCAAAACTACCTTATTAACCATACATTTGGACAATGAAGTTATAATCGATTTTCTAATTTTCATGTATTTTGAAAGTCTAAAATTTTAAAGAAAACGACGCTGCAAATGTAAATTCATGTTATTCATATATACGAGGGAGCGTTTTTATATTCGCGGAATGAGCGGGTTGTAGAGGGGTGAGTAGGCGCATTGGGGGCGTGGCCTGTGCAGCGACTCATGATTAGTATAAATACGAAGTTTCATTGTTATTAGACAGTTAGTCTTTGAGCTATCGTCAACCAAGTAACATAATCAGGAGTGAAAAGTGAAATATGGAAAAAATCGAATATCGTGCCGTTATAAAGTTCCTTACCAGGCAAGGAAAATCAGTCGCGACCATAATGTATGAGATGTCATTGGTTTACGGCGACTCTTGTCCAGGAAAAACCATGGTGTACAAGTGGCATAGTTTATTTAAACAAGGAAGGGAATCCCTTGAAGACGACCCGAGGCCGGGCGGGAGCATTGAGGTGACCACGCCAGCACTTATCCAAAAAGTTGAACAAATTGTACTCGAAGATGCTCGACTAAAGAAGAAACAACTCGCAGAAATGGTTGGAGTATCCGATACAACAATTTTTAAAATCCTACACGATCATCTCGGTATGTCTAAGGTCAGCGCAAGATGGGTGCCGAGAATGCTCAGGCCGCCGCAAAAACAACAGCGCGTAGAGTGTTCGCGTGCATTTTTGGACCTCTGTAATGAAGACAAGGATTGTGTATTGAGTGGAATTGTTACTGGAGACGAAACTTGGGTTCATCATTATGAACCTGAGTCCAAACAAGACTCCATGCAGTGGCATAAAAAGGGCACAGCACCTCCCAAGAAATTTAAAGTGTCACAATCAGCTGGGAAACTCATGGCAACGGTATTTTGGGACTCGGAAGGAATATTGTTGATTGATTATAAAGATAAAGGTGTTTCTATAACCGGAGAATATTACGCTTCAATATTAGAGCGACTAAAAGAAGCCATTAAAGGGAAAAGACGGGGAAAATTGACAAAAGGTGTTCTGCTTTTGCACGACAACGCGCCCGTCCACAAGAGCCGCGTTGCGTTAGCTGCCCTGCATAAGGTGGGCTTCGAAATTGTGAATCACCCACCCTACAGCCCAGACCTGGCCCCGAGTGATTATTACCTGTTTCCGAAAATGAAAAAAGAGCGGCGGGGTAAAAAATTTACTGCCGATGATGAAGTCAAGGAGGCAGTTTCGGCGTATTTTGCAGATAAAGAGAAATCATTTTTTTATGAGGGTATAAATAAATTAATTGAAAGATGTGAAAAATGTATCCGTCTTGCAGGTGAATATATTGAAAAAGAAAAATAATTTGTTTTTTTTATTTCCATCCCTTGTCCCCCATTCCGCGAATATAAAAACGCTCCCTCGTAAATATCAAGAATTAAATTTTCTAAACCAGTTTTATCACTGGCATTCTGTTAAGGCGTCTTTCCATACACCTCACACAACTTTTTTCTTGCTTTGACTGCATTCTTAGCATTTCGGTAATAAAAAAGCAAGACGCACCTTTTTATTTTCAATTTCCAAAATCTCAATAAAAAAAAACAATCAAAAACTTTTTCTTTATAAATAAACGTTTAAATAATGACAGTAGGTTTCAAAATTAAATCCACTGATTAAAAATACGTCTCGCTAGAAAAAACAAAATTACTTTCCCCACAATCCAATGTATAAAAGAATTTAAAAACTGTGGTGATTCCATAGCAATTTTTTTAAAAAATAATAACTTCTTAATTGATATTTAATTGTCTACGGAAATAAGCACCCTCTTAAAGGATTAAACGTTAGGTTCTTAAATGCACCTTAAGAGTTAATTAGCAAACAAATGACTTAGATTAACGATTATGATACCAGTGAGAAATTCTCGTATATATTCCTGAAGCAGTAAATAAATATAAATATTTAAGTAAAGGGGCACAAGCAATTACCACTTCGAGAAACTAGATAATGACTTGTGTAATTTTATAGAAATTCTGATACAAATTTTAGATATAATTAGTCACGAAAATGTACATTCACCCCATGAATGTTGAATGTGATCAGATGTGAAAATGCGGCTATAATAAAGCACATTTACTTCCATTTAAAACCTTTAAAAAACTCTAAAATCCTCTGACGATATGTAAACTCTTATTATTTTCATCTACAAAAGAATTTGATAAATATTTTAAAATGAAATCTACTGATTAAAAATATAACTAAGTCTGGCTAGAAAAAGCGAAATTGCTTTCCAAATAACCCAACGTATAATAAAATTTAAAAGCTGTGGTGATTCCAAAGCAATTTTTTTAAAAAATAATGACTTCTTAATTGCTATTTAATTGTCTACGGAAATAAGCATCCTCTTAAAGGATTAAACGTTGAGTTATTAAATGCACCTTAAGAACGCACTTAAGAGTTACTTAGCAAGCAAATGAAGTAGATTAACGATTATGATACCAATAGAAATTCTCGTACATATTCCTCAAGAAGTAAATAAATATAAATACGTAAATAAAGGGACACATGCAATTAGCACTTCGGAAAACTAGATAATGACTCGAGTAATTTTGTAGAAATCCTGATACTAATTTTAGAAATAATCAGTCACCAAAACGTACGTTCACCCCGTGACTGTTTAATTTGATCAAATGTAAAAATGTGGCTAGGATAAAGCACATTAACTTGTATTTAAAACCGTTAAAAAACTCTAAAAGTCTGTAATAACAACATGTAAACTCTTATTATTTTCATCTACAAAAGAATTCGATAAATATTCTAACATCGAATGTCACAAAAGTTGTTCGAAATTCATTTTTGTATTTCTCTACTGTAAGCCGTAAATTTAGAAAGAATTCAGTAAATCCTTTTCATGGTATCAGGTGTTTGAAAGAAATCAGCATGTGATGCTTTTACAAAGACGGATTGTATAAGTAAATGCGCGAGTTAAAAACACTACGCAAAGAAAAAAAAACCCTTAGGTTAAATAACCAAATTCACGGACAGGTGCACTGAGAATAGCCATACAGATGGAATTTGATTCCAGAAAGAAAACACGATACGATAAGAAAACATAGAGGAAAAAAAAATCTTAGGCCAAACAATCAAATTTATTGAAAAAACGGTTCTGCGGTGAAAAATGAAAAAAATATTCAAAATATCCGAAACTGTTGAAATTGTAGCGAGAATTAAGCGTTCAAGGATTTAAGACGAGTGCAATCAGGGAACTGTTACAGGTGCAATGAGTTCAAATTCATGGATAAGATAGATGGATTTTGATACTGAAAAAAAATCATTAGAAAAACATAAAGAGAATTTGAAGAAAAGCGGGATACAACAGAAAAGTACCATGCAAAAAAACCTTTCGTTAGTGACTTTAATACTTATTTTATGCTCTGTACTTTTCAATAGGTAACTATTAACGCTTAATGAAAGATTTTTTAGGTGATTCTGTTCCTCTATAACCAGTTTTTCTCCTCTTTTTATATTTTCTTAATGTACTTTGTTGCCAGTATCAAATTCCATCTGTACGGTTATCGTCAGTGTACTTATCTATAAATCTGAAGCATTTACATCATTATGAGGATAACGTTTGTTTACATACTTTAAAAAAAGATTCGATTATCCTTAACAACGATATTGCATACAGAAACGTGAATTTTGACGAATGTAATAGCAATAACGACAGCTTTGCCTATTTTTCTATTCATTCGAATAAAAATTAGTTTCGTTGCTCATAAACAAGAGATGCTCTAACCGTGGATTAACATTTCTAAATCGAAAAAGTTCGCATCCAAATTGATTTCGATTTTTGTTTATTTTAATAGATTAGTTTTTGAACAAATACAGCTTTATTTTAAAGCATTCGTCGCCTGTTAATTTACAATAAATTTTATGCTATCGTGTACTTACCAACAGCTTTTTAGGGCTAAGAATAATTGACTGACGGACCCTTTCTTCATTATAATATTTTTAATTTAAATAACTGCAGAGACTACTCTTTAAAACGTAACTAAATCAAAAGCAACAGCTTTGGAATTTAATTTCAAAAGTCAGAGAATAAATTGGTGGACCCTATATTGTAATAATATTTATACGTTCATACAATAAAAATCTTTTATGAGTATGTAAAGAACATCCTCATTATATATTAATTTTAATTTTTAAATCTATTTCAAACATGAATTAAGTCAATTAAAAATGCAGTGAAATATTGGCGATGATGAATTATAAACCAATTTTAGCTCTGGTGTTCTGTTAAGACGTCTTTCTATACACCTCATAGATCTTTTTCCTTGCCTTGACTGCGTTCTCAGTATTTCGGCAACGAAAAAGGGAACTATGCTCGTTTTCATATTCTATTTTCAAAATCGCAACCAAAAAAAAAAACAATCAAAAACATTTTCTTCCTAAATAAATACTTAAATAATGACAGTAGGTTTAAAATTGAAATCCACTGATTAAAAATACAACTAAGTCTCGCTAGAAAAAGCGAAATTGCTTTCCCAATAATCCAATGTATAATAAAATTTAAAAACTGTGGTGATTCCAAAGCATTTTTTTTTTAAATAATGATTTTTTAATTGATATTTAATTGTCTACGGAAATAAGCATCCTCTTAAAGGATTAAACGTTAAGTTACTAAATGCACCTTAAGAGCGCACTTAAGAGTTAATTAGCAAACAACTGAAGTAAATTAACGATTATGATACCATTGAGAATCTCACCTACATATTCCTGAAACAGTAAATAAATATAAATATGTAAGTAATTATCGCTTCGAGAAACTAGATAATGACTTGTGTAATTTTGTAGAAATTTCGATACAAATTTTAGATATAATCAGTCACGGAAATATACGCTCACCCCATGACTGTTGAATATGATCAAATGTGAACATGAGACTATGATAAAGCATTTTTACTTGTATTTAGCAACGTCAAAAAATTCTAAAAGCCTCTAATAACAATATGTAACTGTTGTTATTTACATCTACAAAAGAACTTGATAAATATTCTAACATCGAATGTCACAAAAGTTGTTCGCAAATAGTTTTTGTATTTCTCTATTATAAGCCGTAAATTTAGAAAGAATTCAGTAAATCCTTTTCATGGTATCAGGTATTTGAGGGAAATAAGTATGTGATGCTTTTACAAAGATGAGTTGTAAGAGTAAGTAAATGCGCGAGTTAAAAACACTACACAAAGAAAAAAGAACCCTTAGGTTAAATAACCAAATTCACGGACAAGAGCACTGAGGATAGCCATACTGATGGAATTTGATACCAGATAGAAGGTACGGTAAAAAAACAAAGAGAAGAAAAATTCTTAGGCCAAACAATCAAATTTATCGAAAAAACGATCTGAGGATAGCACATAGATGGAATGTGATACCGGAAAGAAAATACAATAAGAAAACAGGAAAAAAAAATAGGCCAAATAACCAAATTGATCGAAAAAGTGTGTGGTGCAGGGCATATCGAAAAAAAAATATTCAAGATATCCTGAACTGTTGAAATTGCGCTGGGGATAGCTATACAAATGGAATCTCATACCGGGAAGAAAGTACAAAAGAAAACATCAAGAAAAAAAATCCTTAGACCAGACCAAATAACAAAATTTATCAAAAAAACGTATTCTGCAGTGCAAATTGAGAAAAAAATATTCAAAATATTCGGAACTGTTGAAATTGTAGCGAGAATTAGGGATTCAAAGTTTTAAAACGAACGCAGGGAATCAGGGAATTATAGGTGCAATGAATTCAAAGAATGTTAAAAGGAATCATTCTATTATTAATAACACCCTATCTACTACATATGTTTCATGGATAGACCAATCATCAGGCAGATTCTGTGTTGATTATTCACTATTTTTCTGTATCGTAATGATATGATAGACGCTATCAAGGAATCGTTCATTAATAACACAGAATCTGCCTGATGATTGGTCTATCCATGAAACATATGTAGTAGATAGGGTGTTATTAATAATAGAATGATTCCTTTTAACATTCTTTTAATTGGCAAATAGCCGTGATGCATCGCCATCTGTCTATACGCTCTGGTAACTTAGTTATCGACATTGCGAGACAGATGCATTCTCGCTTTTTCGTTCAATTCATTGGACGTGAGAGGGAGGCATGTTGATTATTCACAATGAATTCAAATTCACGGATAAGTGTTACGAAATTTTTATTATAAATAACTGCAAAGCTCAACTCTTTAAAACATAACGAAATTAAAAGCAACAACTTTGGAATTTAATTTTAAAATTTAGAAAATAAATTGTGCACTCCTTATTGGTCGACCCTATATTTTAATCATATTTATACATTTATACAATAAAGATCTTTTATGAGTACGTAAGAGCACCCTTATTATATATTAATTTTAATTTTCACCTTTCTTTCAAACATGAATTAAGTCAATTAAAAATGCAGTGAAATTTTTGTGATAATGATTTTATTTTGTTTGATCTAATTTATTTTAAAAAAGTATGTATAAATATAATTTATTTTTCAGACAAAAATAATCGATTTTCTATTTTTCATGTATTTTGAAAGCTTGAAATCTTAAAAATATGCTCACAAAATTGCAATTGTAAATTCATATATGATATATTCCAAGACAATATATATTTTATTTTACCTTATTTTAATATATGTATACACGTCTTAAATTTATTACTAAAGCAGCTACCCCTACACTTATTACTTAACTTTCTATGTAAATAAGCATCATGTAAAGGGATTAAAATGTTATGTTCTTAAACGCATTTAAGTGCTCGCAGTAGTTATCTAGCAAACAATTAAATTAGATTGTCAATTGTGATACCAATGAAAAATTCTTGAAAACATATTAGAGCCAATAAATATGAATATGTAAATAGGGGTACCTGCAATTAGCATTTCAGAGAATTAGATAATACCACATGTAATTTTATAGAAATTCTGACTACAAATTTTAAATACATCTGTTAACAAAATAAGAAATATGTTGGATACATTTTCATGAAAATTTCTACTATTTTATTTAGAATTAATTCCATTTCAATAAACAATGGTAACTATCCTTCTTCTCTATTCAAGAAAAATAAAGAATTTATTTATTTAGTCAGCGACTCGATTTTATTTTAGAATTCATTCAAACAAGAATCATTAAAAATTATAAAATACTTACGGTTACAGCGTTTTGAAATCATATTTGTTAAGTAAAATAAAACTGAATAAAAATACAATTTTCATACCTTTAAATATTTTGATTGGAAGATAACGTCCACTAAACCGCTTGAAATTATTCAAAATTCTAACCGCTTACATTCACGCTAAAACTATTTTTTTCAAACTTATGCTTACATATATTACTTCTACCTTCTAACAATATAAAGAATTTTAAACTATACAAGCCTATAAATAATTTTTTCTATTACGAATTGTGTTTTGTACCAATGGCATTATTAACGGTAAATTCACAAAAATGACATTTTAAAACTCGTTAAAACAATGACTCGTATTTAAAATTATTCCCTACATTCACACTATAGCTTTTTTTTATATGCCATTACATTTACTGTGTATATTTGTGTATATTACTTTATCAAGAAAAAATGTAAAGCGCATTGTAAAACACAGTAAATTTGGCAATATTTCCAATTTTATATATTTCTTACTTTAACTTTCATGTTGCAATAAATGTTTCATTAGCGGCAATGTCGCGAAAAATATTTCAGAACTCATTCAAACAAGAATAAATCATTATAAT
Source organism: Dermolepida albohirtum (assembly GCA_031893035.1). Taxonomy (NCBI): domain Eukaryota; kingdom Metazoa; phylum Arthropoda; class Insecta; order Coleoptera; family Scarabaeidae; genus Dermolepida; species Dermolepida albohirtum. Next base: position 155,166 of record JAVIWB010001590.1, on the reverse strand, counting down.
ACTATGAATTACAGTCATATAAGTTTTATCTTTCTTTTAATAAAAAATAATATTAAAATAAATAATATATAATTATTATAGTGTAATTACAAAGCAAATATGTTTGTATATCATTCATTAAACGACGATTTTATTCAAAATTATAACCTATATTCACATTAAAACATTAATTTTCTTACGGTGTTACGTGTTTGAAATGTCGTTTTTATACCCAAGAAAAAGTGTAAAATATCACAAAAAGAAAAGAATGTAATGCTTGAGGTAAGTATTCCTCCTCAAATTTAATAGATTTATATGCCGCAAATAGATTTTTCTACATTATTGAATACATAAAATCACATTAGTTAATTAACCTATACTCTGAACCATAAATTTACTTCTGCATTACAGGCAATATGCAAATAATTTCATTATTTGCATATAATATTCATTATTTTAAAGACAAGTATTCAGACTTTATTATGAAAGGTATAATTAATATTAAGTTATATAATTGAAAATTTTCGAATTTCCTTGCCATGATATTTAAAAAATTATTATGGAGGGTTAAAGAATCTAGAAGTGTCAGCAATAGTATATCCACTACAAACCTGTGAATTTGTAGTCAAAATTTTACGTATATACATAGGATTTTTCAAAATTTCCATTAAATTTAAATATCTAATGTGCTTATGAAATTTTAAAAAACTTAATTTTTTTAGTTATTTCATTAAAGTTAAAACGGGAGTAGTATGCTATCTACATAAGTTTAAAAAAGAAATTCATTTATTTAATTTTTAAGAAATTCATTATTTTTTTAATATCTCTCATTTAGAAAACATTTTTTAAAACTTCTATTACACATACATATATACAAGGACTATATGTTTTTTCAAATAAAATAATTTTCTAAAAAGTGGAGTAATCAATGAAATCACTGGAAAATTTTTAAATAGTAAGTAAAAAAGTAAATAAAATCAAAAGAATCTGATTTCTATCAAGCTAAAGATCACCATATGTACATTTTAACAACAAAATAATTCTGAATGAAAAACAAAACATGTTTAATTGGAATAAAAATAAAATAGAATTAAATTTCATCGACAAAAATCATTCGAAAACCTTAATATTTTCATTACATTTTTTCATTAATAAAAGCCCATAAAAATAACATAAATTTTATGTAAATTTATTTATTACAAATACAAATTTCGCTAAATATTAAAATCAAACACAGAAAGCTAAATATTTTCTCTGAAACAAAGATACAGTTTTCACATAAAATTATGTTGTAGGTTATTAGAAAGAAGAAGAATATAAAGGGGTGGTACTATCAATCATAAGATGCCTCGAAATCAGGGAAATTCCAAGAAACCCCCAAAGGCAATTAGTAAAATTCGCCCCCCCATTAAGAAGAATATAAATACTGCCAACTACGTATTGAAAAGAAGTATTCGTCGCAAGTCAAATGCGTTTGCATTAAATAAAATTGCAGTGAATAGATTAACTGTAAGTCAGTGTACATTTAAAATTGAATTTGTTTTCGAGTGTAAATCTTGTGCGTTTTCTTTTGGCTAGTTGCCGCTTACGTTCTTGGATAAAGGAGTAAAATCCCAAACTGTCAGCGCGGCAAAAGGTAAGTTTGGTATCCGTGATATTTGACGTCGTTTTTTAACCGCCAAACCCATAACCTATTCAAATCAAAATAAATTAGTTTAATGGAGGCAAAACGTTGGGGCGTTTCAGTTTATTGACTTGTTCCGTTAACTTCACTGCATCATATCACCATTTCATCATTCATTCATCTCATTTAAGCTTCTATTAAATGTTTTTTCTAATAAATATAAACATTAAACAGCTGATTTTGGAAGTGCTTTCATTTATAACTCAACGTAACGTATTTTAGTGCAACTCACAAGATTTTATTTATTTATTTATTTTTTATCAACAAACGTACTCACAAGATTCTATTTTATTTACATCGTGAACTTGGATCCTTTCAGAAGAGACTGCTGTTGTTAACGGACGCAATAAACACATTTTAAATGAGGATTTACTGGCTTTAATACCCCCAGCAGAAGTTGGTAAAAGTAATTGTGGAAATTTCGATTTTGGTGGCTCCACCACGCGAAGAATAACACGTTCTTTGCAAAATAGATTCTTTAATGCATCCTCTTATTATTTAAATTGCATTAATAAAGAGGAAACTCACTCGGATATTCAAAAAACTGATTCTGTTCTTTCGAACAGTGATAGTCAAATAGACACCAGTGTTGCTATTAAGAAATCACAGGAAAATTTTGAGGAAAGACGTATAGAATTTGTGAGTATTAGTAGCTTATTAAATTAAAATGGTTTGAAATAATTATGAAGTTCCAAAAATGAAAATTCAAACATAACGCATTATTAATCTTTATTTTGGCAATAATAGGGCACAAAAAACAATGTACTTGTAAGTTCATTTAATATTCTCTTAAAAATTAATTTTTTTTTCTAATTCTTTTAAATTTAAAATAGTTATTCGACGGTAGAATCTAAAAATTTATATTTAACAAATATTATAAAATTTGAGTAAGGCCCCCTACAAATAGATTAGATAAGTTGAAGTAGTGTATATTTATTTTAAATTTTTTTGCATGCATTTTTATTTTAGCACAGCTCTTAGAAGATATAAACTTGACCTCAACAAGTTTGTATTTTTCATATATTTTTAAACAAATTATAATTGTGTGAATTTTGAATTGCTTTTATAATAGAAATAATTGTTATTTATTAGAAATTACATTCTGCTCCAAAGCTGGACTAAATTAAGATAGAGGTCTCGAATTTGTGAATATTTTTAGTAGCTTATTAAACCGATCTGTATTTCATATAATTTTAATTAATAATATAGCTTTCCAAACTAGGGCTCAAGAAACAATAAGTCATTTTAATGTCCTTCTAAAGCTTCCTTCTTTCATTTTTTAAGATGTTCTAAATTTAAAAATTTGATATTGAAAAAAAAAATTATTTAAAATTTAAATAAATTTAAAGTCTACAAATTTAATATTAAAAATAATTTGATTTTTTGCATTTGCTTCAAAATAATTTTTCTTGCATACATATGTGCCAGATCATTTAGATTATATTTTTGTTTATCATAATTTTCCTGGAAATTTTCAATTATTTACATAATCAAAATTGCATCTTGAACTATAAGTATAGAAATTGGGAGTATTTATTATAAATTTAAATTATTGGAAAATTAGAAAAAATTATGTATATTTAAAAATTAAAACATAGACACATTTTTAGTCTTTATTTTATAAATAATAGGCTACAAAAATAATAACATTCATACTTTGTTGTGGCTCAGGAGAGTTTTGGGGTGCTTTACGGTGCTCTGGGTTGGTTCAGGAGAGTTTTGGGGTGTTTTAGCGTGCTCTGGGTTGGCTCAGGAGAGTTTTGGGGTGCTTTAAGGTGCTTTGGGTTGGCTCAGGAGAGTTTTGGGGTGCTTTACGGTGCTCTGGGTTGATAATTTTGACAAATTATGATTTTTTAAAAATTTTCGATTGGTCACTTGATCAAAATATTCATTAATAATAAAAATTGCATTCTAAATCAGAGCAACACTGAATTATTATTATTTTGGACCGTTTTGTAATTTCTAAAAATAGTAAGCTGTGAAGCAGTTATGTTAATTTGCCAAAAATAATACAAGCGTTTTTGACACTAACTTGACAGCTAACATTTACTATTTTGCAGATATTTAAAATTTTTATTAAACAAAAAATATTTTTTTAAACAAACTTTACTACATTCATTTCGAGATTGTTTTCGTTCACAATATTTTTTAATGGATTTACAATTGTTTTGCTTTGATCAGAGTAATGTATATGTACGAAATATAAACAAAATAGAACTAGTAATCAACACAAACAAGTTTTTGACAATTAATAATTTGAAAAATTATCACATTACCGGATAGATATTTTTCATATGATCAATTTAAATTTGCAACTGGTTTTAATATGTATCTTTTTTGTTTATGTTCAAAACGAAGATCTACGTCAGTATCATAAGATAAATCCATGGACTATAACTGTTTTTACATCAATTTGATTCAATTACCTGCGATCTACATCTACAATTGTCTTCCTCTCCTTGCTTCTTCCACTGATTAAATAAAGTCTTGGAGCCTTTCTCATTGATACTTTTAAATGTTTCTGTTGTTTTTTTCATGCGTTCTTTTTTGACTTTAATTTGCAAAACACTTTCGAATTTGCCCTGTGATATTCTTTCATCATATTCAAAATAATAAAAGCATTGGACATTTTTGTTACTAGCGTTATTCATATTTTCAGAACAAACATTTGATTGAGGGATAGGATGGAATGTAAATACTGGGTCTGGGAAAAAGTTCGTGGCGTTTTTTCAGTAAAATTCAACTGGTCCCCGCATGGCGCGTGGACGAATTCATTTAAACCGAATATGCTCCATTATTATCGACAATGTTTCGCCATTTTTTTGGTAGATCCATGATCCCATCGGTGAAAAACTTCTGTGGTTTCTGGTCGAAAAACTGAATCAAGTAGTTTTCACAGGCTTCTTTTGAAACCAACTTAATTCCATTGAGAGAGTTCTGCAGAGATCGAAACAGATGATAGTCAGAGGGTGCTATATCCGGACTGTAAGGTGGGTGCATCAAAACTTCCCAACCAAACTCTCTCAATTTTTGACGGGTCATCAAAGAAGTGTGTGGTCGGGCGTTGTCATGATGGAAGACAACACCTTTCCTATTAATCAATTCGGGCCGTTTTCTTTCAATCGCCTGGCGTAATCTCTCTAGTTGTGCACAGTAGAGTTGAGAATCAATCGTCTGACCAGTTGGAAGTAGCTCGTAGTGGACGATTCCCCTCCAGTCCCACCATACACACAGCATCACTTTTTTTGGCGTCAATGTTGGCTTAGCGAACGCTTGTGACGGCTCACCATCCTTTATCCACGATCTTTTACGCTTCCGATTATCGTACGTAATCCATTTTTCATCTCCGGTTATTAAACGTTTCAGAAACGGCTCGATTTCATTCCGTTTCAGCAGCGCATCGCAGATGTTAATTCGGTCCATCATGTTTTTCACGCTCAACTCATGAGGAACCCATACGTCAAGCTTTTTTTTGTAACCAGCTTTGTGTAAATGGTTCAAAACAGTTTTGTGGTCAATGCCTAGCTCCATGCCAATATCGACACTGCTGATATGCTTATCTTGTTGGACTTTTTCAAGAATTTCATCAGATTTTTCAGTGATTGGACGACCGCAGCGTGACTCATCTTTCACATTGAAATTTCCAGAACGAAAGCGAGCGAACCATTTCCGCGCAACAGATTTCGATAAAGTACCTTCACCGTACACAGCACAAATTTTATCACAAGCCTGCGCAGCGTTCTTCCCCTTATCATAATAATATTGCAGAATATAGCGAAATTTCTCATTATTCTTCTCCATTTTCAAGTGCGAATAACTTTCCAACCACTGCACCGATTACAATGTTTCTACGCTCAAACTAACATTCGGAAGGTCATCTAAAAAACGAGCCGTCGGTGGTGTCGCTGTGACTTGTTGTTCTTTAGTTATCGGCAACCAATGCCATCTATCGGGAAAAACGCCACGAACTTTTTCCCAGACCCAATACATTTTAAACGACACTTTGTAATCAGAAGCTTTATATGCGTTAATAATAATTGTGATTTTACATTCCCCCGAGATAAATAGTCAAAACTTATACCATAGACACCCACACAGCTGTCTTTGTATTATATAATAATTCTCTTTCAGATCAGGTCAAAGTATTCTTTTTCAATTCACTTCACTTATTTTTTTGAATATTTTTAATCATCGTCTTTATAATTCTATAACAATATTGAAAGCATTGATTTGAACTTGAGACATTTTGCATCCAAACTAGCTCCAAAATCATTAAACATATTACAAGAAAGATATTGCTAAAGACTCAAATACTTTTTAATAGATACATTTACTTGCTATGAAAAGAAAATGTATGACATTAGGCAGATAGATTGCTTGAAGAGGCCATACAATTTATTTAACCGCGACCTCTCAAATATACCTTTATTTTTTTACATAACTATCTTCAACAGTTACTCCATCTTTTTTCAATTGTTCTATGCCATCAGAAAACAATTCTGTCGACCACTTTGTAAAATGCTGCCTGACACATTGTTGGAGTCCTTCATCAGATTGAAAACGCTTTCCCCAGACTTTTGAAATGTTTTTTTGGATATTAAATGAAAGGAAATCTTACGAACTTGTGTTATAGATTAGTAATAAGCATGTCTTAATTCTATTAACTCATTATCCACTGCACTTTGTTTTATTTATGAGCCCAACGATTGTGTTTTTTCTCTAGGGTAGTTTTTAAATTTTTGTTTCCATATACTTCTTCATTTATTCTTTTAGGACATATTTAATAAACAAAACTCCTTCAGTATCCAAAAAAACTGACGCGATAATCGTTTCTTCAAGAAAAATGTATCCTCTTGGGTCATATTCAGTAAATAAGACCCCTTGAGTATTCAAGACAAATGTTGCAATCAATGTTTCTTCAAGAAAAATGTATTTTGGCTATTTTTGGTGGTAAAAAACTCTTGTGAAGCCAACTGTACGTATTCCTGTTCATTAAGTGAATCCTTTAGTGTACTCAAGTCTCATTCTCCATGACAATACAAGGAAAAATTTTCTATCTCCCTCAATACGATCAAATTTTTTTTGTGAAGCCTCGTCTTTGCTCAGAAATTTGGAGATCCACCATTGCAAAATAGTAATGCTAAATTTTCAAGGCACTTATTTTCGAATTTCGGACTTCATTGGCAACATTTAAGCGACGGTTTTATAATATCGAATTTTCACACCAATGAGCTTCTGCGGGGTCGAGATTTGGATAATCGCCAATTGATTCTGAACCCCGTCGGAAAAATTTAGACCAAAATTTTGATTAAAAATAAGATGGTTCGTCTTCTCCGCCACAGTAGTAACCATTCTTTCATCAATAAATCTTAAATCATTGCGTTTTTTTGTTAGGAACTTTATAATATTGCGATGTTTCAGGTAAATTTATCTTATTTAAGCAACAAATAAATCTCAAATCGCCCAAGTTAAACACAATTCAGCACAATATACTTCTAGCCGTAACTATTTTTTGTTCACTGACCAGCTAGATAACATGAAAAAACGCTGTCGTTATTTCAAACGAACAACTCTGAACTAATGAAAATTGGCATTTATTTCTACAGCATCGTCGATTATAATTACAGAAATTACTTAGAAAATTCTGCATGGGAGCAGGATTCGAACCTGTATCTGCCGTTTGTTACACGGTTGCCCTACCTATTATACCACCAAGCAGTATAGTTTCGAATCCCTTAATATGCCATAAATTGCGTTATGGAACAGATCTAATAGATATACCACGCAGTCAGGTTTTTGATGTTAATAATTATATGTAAATAATTAAGCGCTTCACGATTGAAAATTAATGAAAATTAGTGTCTCGTCTTATACCATCGTTGATTATAATTACATAAATTACATATACATTTATGTACAATTATTAACAACTCTGAGAGCTATTTTTATGTGTTATGACAGAAACAAGGTTAAGCACATAGCAGTTTGATGTTGTTCTTTTTTAGAAATTTATGATCATACAAAGATTTTCCCATATTGTGAACGTTGATCTTATTTTACATTTTTAATTTTCTCTTGGTTACAGAAGAACACGACAATCAATTCACCGGCCTTGTCAACTAGGATATGCGTTCAGAGTGACGTTTCTGTTACTACCAACACCACCGTCAGTGAAAAACGCCCTATAAACTACAACTTCTGTCACGACATTTTTAATAAAATCATCATAGAACTCAGAAGTGCCAAGGAGGACGGCATTTGTAAATTGAAAGAATCCATTCAAAAAACCAACGATATTTTGGACGGGAAATTGTCTCCTTCGATTTCTCCTGTGAAAAATATGAGCGCGAAACGTTTATCGGACGACGATTACGATAAAGTTCTCACAAGTGTACCCCTTGTGCCCCAATCGCAATGGGTATACAGCACTCCCGACAAGCAAAACATGAAGCAATTCGTTTTCGAAGAAGGTAGCGATAAAATTTTACCCGCGGTCATCAGGACGTCACGCAAGTCCAAAGTTCTGTACGACATAAAAAACGAAATAGTTCAACACGTGAACTTAAACAAGTACAACGGTCAAAATATTCCTATCGACAGACGATATCTGAAGACGATATGTGAAAACCCCATCGAAAATGATGACGTGGTCCTGCCCAAACCGTCTAAAAAGCAACGATTAGATTCTAACGTCTGCAACAAGGAGAATCTATTTTCTTTTGTTGCTTCCGCTAAGAAGAGCAATGAATTCGTTTTTCAGCCGCAGACGCGCTGCATCGCTCCCTCCACCTCTAGCGCGAAGGACGAGTTTAATGTTTTTTTATCGGGAGACTCGGAAGAAAGCATAGATATTCAAAAGGAAATTCAAAGAAGACCAGACAACGCAATGGATGTTAGTTTCGAATTGCTATCGACTGAAGATAATATGAAAAAGAACCCCTGCGAATTGGAAGAAAAATGCGGCCATTTCGACTTTAGACAATGTAGATCCGCTTTGCCCAAGGTAAGTGTCAACCTTCTTACTTAAATAACTTATAAAAATACTACGATATTAACTAAAAACCAAAATACGAGGTAGTGAATTCACAATCGTAATTTCTTGATCTTAAAATGTGTAAAATGAAAAAATCGTTTTTGAAATTTAACGTATTTATAATTTTCAAAAGCAAAATAGCGTTATTCTGAAGATTTTATAACCCATTTTGAGCAATTAAATAATTTTATTACGCGTATATTGTTTTATAAAAAAATCCTTCTTTACTTCAGTCGTGAATCATTGAGTTAACAGTTTATAATGCTTTTTTCCAGGATCTTTACTACGTAGAAAACGACCCTTACGACACGGCCCCAATAGACTATCGCCATCAACTTCTATTGGCAACGCAACGGCCGGCGAAAAACACCAGAAGAATCCAAAAACGTCACCTGTTGAAAGCAAAAAGTTTAAGTTTCGACAACACCCCACCGGGGGCGAAGGTGGCCGTGTTCGAACCGAAACGCATCGACATGTTGCGTCAGATGGAGGAGGAGTGCGTGGATCAGTTCGAAAAAGAGTTCTGCGCCTTGAACACTGCCAACTCACTGGAAATACCGCACACAATAACTTCCGGCGCGTTGATGGAAGAAGCTTCCACGAGCACGCCGACTTGTGGTTTTAACAATAACCAATTCGATGTTCAAAGTTTCAATAACTTGCAGACGATGTTCAAGTTTTACCCTAGGAGGAATTACGATCCCGAGTAATTGTTTTCTGTTTTTCGTTTCCCTAGAAGTCACCAAAGTGCAATCAATATATTTTAAGAATCAACACGACTTAGAAAAACAAAATAATGGACGGGATTTTTTTATCGAACGAATTAAAGGAAGAGGTTTTCTATCTTCCAATTTCTTTTAATTATCGTAATGACTGTTAAACGCTTTTTATTGATTACCTGAAGAAATTATTTTATTTTTGATAACTATTTCAAGAAATATTATAAAAAGAACCGAAATAACGTTTATTTTACATATTATATAGGTATATATATATATATATATATTCATGTTGGCATTTTGTTTTTTTTTTAAGTATTTTCTTTTACAATCGGTCTATATCGAATTACAATTTCCAGCTGAAAAATTCTTTCAAATAAGACACTTTGTCGAATGTCAATAACGTATTGGATGTCTGTAATTATTTTTGTTTTAATATATTTCTGATATATGAAACAGAAACATTATAACATAATTAATACGCCCCTTAGAGTTTTCTGTACAGTTTCAATTGTATAATATTTGTTATCAGAGAAAATTTAAGAGTGTGACAAATGAATATTGGTAATAATTTTTAGAATACGACATTCAAGGGTAGTATGATTTATGTAATAATTTTATAAAAAAAATAGATAAATGAATAAATACGTAAACAGTAAATTATTAAGTTGTTAAATGTTATTGATCTCTTTCTTGTTTTATAAGGAAGAGCTATGTTGTAGTAATAGGAATCTTACTTAGCGAACAATTCTGACTGTGAATGACGTGTAATGGGATGTGTGTTCTTTCCTTTTTTTAATGTAAATGTGTAAATATGATTGTTTTCGTTCCGTTTTGACATTGACTCTTTTGATAATACATATCTCAATGTAAATATTTTATGTATAGAAATAATAATTATATTTTCTTAAAAGATCTATAAATAAAAATAAATTCTATTTATATACAAGTTTTTTTTTTCTTTGTCCAGTGTTAAAGTAAAAACCTTTCCCCAAAACTCTAACAGTGATTTTATATTACATCTGGTCTTTACACTTTGTGAAAAGAAAGTTATTAGGTGCAAGAAAAATTCTTGTAGAAATTCTTCACTGGCATTGATGAAATCAACAATTTTTCATCTTTCTCGAACATCCTTGAACAAGTAAATTGTTGAAAAACAGTTTTATTATGTAATTCGCTCATTTATAATGTGGTCGAAAGCAATTCGATTTATTCATAAGCGTTTTTCATATAATAATACTGCAGCGGACTTTTTTAATTATCTAGGTCCATAATAAAATAATCTCTAATTTTTTCGTAGTCTTGGACATTTGCTTTGTTTCACAAATTTTATTAGATTATTCTATTGCTAATATATGTACCATTATTGAATTTATTTAGTAAATTCTAAAATGCTTCAAGCAATTTATCTGAAAACACTGGTTGTAACCGTTACTTTTATGATCATTAATAATTATGATAAATCCGTTATTTTATTTTCATATATGACGTATTGCTGACATATACATGACGGAACGAAATCAATGCGCGAAAATAGAATTTATTTATCGTTCCTCAGTATCGCAATTTTCACGACGGTTATTTAGTTTTATTCGCTTGGCATCTGTGCACCTTAAATCAATCGTAACCTAAAACGTTTTCATCCAGAAATTCCGCGGAAATGTCTTGGCCTGAAGTGTTAATCGCGAAAAACGAAAATAGACGAGAAATCATATTAAACGGTGCAAAAATTAACGGAAGAATAAAAAAAAATGGTTTCGATTTAGCAGTTTTCGGGTTAACGTCGTTAAATTATTTGGATATACACGATTCTATAGTGAGGGAAATCCCTGACGACATCGGTAATCTGAAGAATTTACAAACGCTGGTTTTGCACAGCAACAAGTTGGAAAAACTTAATCCTCAGATATGTACGTTGGAGAAACTTAAAGTCCTCGATGTTTCCAGAAATTTAATAGATAGTATACCAAATGAGATTTCTAAATTAATCAATTTGGATATTTTAAATTTATCTATGAATCGTTTAGAAGAATTGCCAGATTTGACGAATAATGTTAAATTAGCTGTGTTAAACGTTTCAAACAACAAATTAAAAGATATAACAGCTATATGTAAACAACAATTAAGTAATTTGGCTGAATTAAAACTAAATAACAATGAAATTGAAAGTATACCAAATAGTATCAATACATTAACTATATTGAAAAGTTTGGACCTTAGTTCAAATAAAATTAAAGTTGTACCTGGAGAATTAGTTGATTGTAGTAAATTAAAAGGTAAGAAGATACAATTTTTAATATTTTTAGCAAATTTAACTTTTATGATTTTATCATTGAAAAGATCTTTTTTTTAATGTTCCTAATTTATCTTTTGACATATTTCACAATATTTTTCAATATAGAACCATATTTTCACAATTATTTCAGATATTAATTTAAAAGAAAACCCCATATCTGATCGTAGATTATTAAAGTTAATAGATCAGTGTCGTACTAAACAAATTATTGATTATGCCAAGCAACATTGTACAAAATCAGCAACAAATGTAGCTTCCAATATTAAAAAGGATGGGAAGAAAAACCAAACAAGAAAAGACAGTGATGAAACTTTAGAAACAACTAATGCCAAATACAAAATTTACATTAAACATAGTGATGAGAATGGGCTGCAAATTATAGTTAGAGATGAAGTCAAAACTGTACGTGGCTATATTTTAGGATGTTTAGTTCACAATGTGCATTTCAATGAAGAGATTTTTAAGAAATTCATACAGTTGCAGACAAAATTGCATGATGGAATTTGTGAAAAAAGAAATTCAGCTACGATAGCTACTCATGAAGCTAAAAAATTGGTAATATTAACATTAATTGTATTTCAGAAAGATTTTTTTTTTTATGTTTAGATTGGGAAATCTTTGGTTTACACGGCATCTGCTCCACATACATTGTTGATTCAACCCTTAATGCGGAACAATGTCATGTCAGGGGCAGAATTGTATGTTAAATTACAAAATGAGGCTGACACTTTAAGAAAAGAGAAGAAAAGAAATGTTTATTCAGGAATACATAAGTATTTATATCTTTTGGAAGGAAAAAAATTTTATCCGTGTTTAATGGCAGATGAAGATTGTATATCTTTTCCACCAATAACAAATTCTGAGATGACAAAAGTTAGTATATAATTTTTTAGAATATTTTCTTAAATTTAATTATGCCTTCTATTATTATATTGTTTCTCTTTGCTACATTTTCCCGTTTCTCACATCCAATTCTTTGATTTTATCTCTAGTTAATTTTCAGATATCAGTCGATACAACATCAATATTATTAGAGGTTACAAGCGCAACTTCTCAATACGTTTGCAAAAAAGTTTTGGATACATTACTTAAAGAAATGATTATGCTTTTTGGTGCAGATTTGCATTTAGAACAAGTAAAAAATGTAGATGTTGATGGTAATATGAAAGCTGTTTATCCTTCAAGGGCGGACTTAGTTTTTGAAGAATCAGATTCTATACAAGTTATAAGGAATTGAAATTTTTTTCTTGTTTATAATAAACTAAGTATAAGTATTAAACTTCCAAAGTTAAGTTTTAGAATATTATTTTTTGTTAACATGAACAAAAGAAAAATATTTTGTAATCGTAATAATTTATTTTTTGAATAAATACATGTAATACAATTTTTTATTTGTTATGTTTCTTCAATATATAAAAAATTAATAAAATAATCACAAAGTGCAAATAAAATTTTTCTTATAATACACATAAAAAAGTAAATAAAAATTACAAAATATATATAAATAAATGACAAAAAAATAATATACAAACCTTCAAAGTTTAAAATCTACTAAATGCTTTATTTATGGATAATAATCACTTACCAACATTTTTTACCAATTTTTGGTTTACTTTCTTTAATTTCTTACATTTTTTAATGCTAATTAAACTACTTTTTGTTCTTAATACATGTAAGGGCGTCACAATTAGGAAGCTAAATATATTTGGTACTCATTGACTTTTTTAGTTAAAAATATTTATATTTTTAATTGTTTTTTTCTTTTAAAGCTTTTCTTTCATTGACATCGATTATAGACAAATTCTTAGCTGCAACGATACAATGTACCACAGATATAAATGATTTTGCGATTGCAATTGGGGTTGCCAAATATAAAAATATTCTAAATAACGACATTCCAAAAACTAAAATGAAAATTTGGAAAATAAGTCCAATTTCAAATGTTTATATCTGATAACCTACCTGAAGGACCTTCGGTAAAATATATAAGATATAAAGAACAATAGAATAATTCATTACCCATGCACATGAAGAAAAGGAAATTTCTGTTGGAATAATAGCAGTGCATGATTGGATTGCTCGATAAATCAACAAATTTATGGCTAGCTTTCCCTTGTAATAAGGATCTAAAATATATTAATTCAAAATAAATGTCTTTAAATTTCAATATAGCGATTTACGTATGTAAATATATCCAATGACAAGCTATGTCGATACTCATCGATATTAAAAAGAAGAACATGTAATCTGGATAAAAATGAGCTAAAACGGTGCACAAGCACATAGTACCCACACGGTCAGTTAACTGATCCAATATTGCACCAAATTTTGTACTTTGATTAAAATGCCTAAAAAACAAACTAAAATAGTTTAAAAACAATATACCTCATATACAAACCTTGCAGCGATACCATCAACAGCATCTAAAAGAGCAGAACTCGTATAGCAAGCAGAAGACAAGACATAATTTGTTGGCATATAATAAAAGGAAATTAATGCAAGAATCACTCTTGCAAATCCTAAAATATTAAAATGGCAAAGATTATATATTTTTGCAAGCAACTTTTATACGTACCAATTAGGTTTGGATAAAATAAAAAGATATTTTCTTCTACTTCAGACATTGTTTTTGATCCACTTGTTAATTGGATGAAGCACTACAAATAAGGAGATAATAGATAATTCTGTTTATTTACGATAAATTTCAGTAATATTCTTAATGTCTAAATTTTCCTGCGAAATTAAACAAAAATATATTTTTGTTAAAACTCTTATTTTATTAAAAAATACTTTAAAGCGGTAGTAAGAATATCTAAAATTTTATAAATTATAGAAGAGTAATGAAATTGTCAATGTTAATAAATCAATATATTTAATACCAAATTACGAAATATAAAAGTGCCGTTCTAAAATTAGTGATTTAATTGTAGTTTGGAAAGTATAATTTTTTAAACTCAAATCCATTCTTAATGTAACTAGTTTATATTAAATATATCATATAGCGGTCTATGTCTGAAAGGAAAAATAAAGTAATTAATTGTTATTGATATTTTATTATATTTTTGATTGGTTTGTGTAATACAAGTGAATATATTAATAAATAGCACATGTATATATAAAAATCGCCATAATTTACCACTTAATTACTCTTCGATTATTTTTTAAAAAAATGGCTATAATCTTAAAAAGAAATAGTATTGCATAAAAAAATTGGTAGGGATCCTTTTTAAATACTTTTTTTCTGAGATAATTTTCAGAATAGGATTCTATAATAAATTATTTGTGTTTAATTATAAACATATATATTATATTGATTTGGAATTTTATGGCAGGTTTGTATTAATTTTTTAAAAGAATTAACGTAGTTTTTTTTTTAGAAAGTAATTACTCAAAATTGTTTATTCTATAATGTTTGTGGTAGAGTGAAATAAATAACTTAATAAAATTGTGCCTATTTTAGGCACTGCAAAGTGTTGATCGAATTGGAAATTAATTTTTATTGTTATAAATTATCAAATAGTCTTTTCTTCAACGAAATATCTTATACTCGCCACTATATATTTATACATTTATTTTTCTATAAAATTGTATTTTTTAAAATTGTTACTCAAATGCTTTATAGATTTTTTAGTTTTATTATGTTGCAAGCATTTAATTTTCTTCGGGCCTTAAAAGATGTCGTCTCAATCGTGGTTTCTTTTTTTGACCAAATGTATTCGTAATGGCCGACGTTGAAAATGTGTTTCTTGTGTAGACCAGGCAAGAAAAAACGCTGAATAAAAACTATATCGGGCCCCGAAAAAGTGATCAATTCGTCGGAAAGACGTGCTCGCGTTATGGGCTGGTCACGGTGAATTGCGGGGAAGGCGTCACTCGAGTGAATCGTGTTTTAATTTCTGAAGATGGCACCTTCTCCAGAGAATGACAGCGCACCGAAGGCCCCCGACAAAAGTGGCGATAAAACAAGAAACAATGACGGACAGGAAAACGTCCAGAAAGAATGCAGCGGCGCAGCGGACGGTGATAGTAAGGTAAGTACGATAGACAGACACATGAAAACACCGCATCGTACGTACGAAAAACTCAGCTGTTTCATCGCATTCGGTCGGCTAAAGGGATACACGGGAATCAGTGTCCGGTATTTTGTATTAGTATGTGATCGTCTGCACAAATTCGTACGTATTTTCATAATTTACCTTGTCCCATTTTTCCGAAAAAAATCGATTTTCATTTCTACTATTTTGCATTTGTTGCATGTGAAAATGGCGGACAAGTTGACGTATATCTGTCTTTGCCTCAATGTTTTCAGAATAAATATTACGAGATTTTAGGTTGAGATAGATCACTTATTTTAAGTATGGTTTTCTAAATTTTGTATAATGCTATCTAGGATATCAAAGTAATAACGGTAAACTTTCCAATAAAGAAAAGGAAGTATATTATTGCTTGTGACGTGACGATATTTTTTTAATTTTTTTATTTAATTTGTTTAAGTTTCTCACTCATAATTATTTAATATTTGCCGCAAGTATGTACTTAAGTTACCAAAAATTATTAAAAGTAACATTCTTGCATTTACATCTCAAATTATAAGTTTGTCAGATACCACATGTAAAACAGCTGTAACTAAACTTTCTTCAGTTTTTGCTTATAAAATGCAATATTATAGTAATTTTTATCAGTGCTATTTCATATTTTTAGATGGTAATTTTTAAGAACATTTTTAGTGATACAAATGTTCAAATATTAACAAAATTATGTTTTTACAAAAAGATATTAATATGTTGATGTTATTACAGATGTTTTGTATGGGTGTTTAGTATTATTATTGATTAACATTGGTGATCAAATTCATGCCAAATAATACTCTATGCAATTTGGCACAATTTGTGTATTTATTTTAAATTAGTCGTGCATATTTCACGTTTATTGTAATATCTACATATCTATTTTAATAATTCCTTCAATTTCTGGGTAAATAAATATTTTTATCATATACTTACTTTATTTTGTGAGGATTCTTTGTTCGTTGAAAGCTTTCTATTTCGTTCTTATTTAAAATCAAACAAAGGTTTGTGATATAGGGGTCTATCTAACAGATAAAGACATATTTAAAGATTATAGATCTTGTAAAACGTTTGTACGTTTTACTTTTTATTTTATCGTGTTGATTTAACATAAAAATTATGAAACGTGTGTCTTATTCTTAACTGTAGTATAACAATTTTATTTTACCCTATTTATAACAATAGGATGCATCTGTGTCGCGCTTGGATGATAGGGAGTTAAAAGCACTATTGGACGAGGCTATAAATTACAAATCACCCAAGGATCGACAAGGAAAAAGCAGACTTTTTAATGTGAGTTTGTTAATGCACACGTCGAGATCGCTTTAAAATTAAACAAAAAATTGTAGAATCTTCTGACAGAAGCGGAAGATGATTTAAGAAACGCCAGAGCTACCAGCGCTAGTGGCCCGCAACTGGCTAGATATTACAATCAGTCGGCTTCCAAAAGGCATCGAAACAGGAGACAGGCCAGTTCTGTATCGGAAAACCTAACTCATGGTGGCAGTTTGAACAATCTGGCCAAGGAAGAACTGTACGAGGCAGCCATACACTTGCAGAAACCGAAAAAGACTGTCAGTGCTAGGCAGCGTGAAGGAGGTAAGTTGTTATACTAGAAGAAGATGAAATTTAAAGTTTCTGTTTTTAATTCATGTTAATTTTAAGTTATTATACATTAAGTTTTATATAAGTTTTAATCTCTGGTTTTATTTTATGAAGTCAAAATATGCAGGTAGATGTTTTGTTGTTCACGTAGTGGAAAGAAAAAAATGAAGAAAAACAGAAGGCAATTGAAATTTTCATAACCTGTCAAATTCGAGACGATTGTTTCTACAATAAATAAATACTTCTAAAATTTAGTTAAAAATAAGTAGGCGTTTTTTTCCGTTTAGTTAAAGATTTAATGAAAGGTAATTTAAAAAAATTTAAAGAACTGAAAATTTAAATTATTTTTATTTATCAAGTATGTATGTTTATTTGAATAAAAAAATTGATTTCAAAATATAATTACGGTTATTAACAAAATATAATTATGTACGCTAAATTTTGCTTGGTCTACGTTGAAAAATTAATTGTTGGAAAATAAGTTTTAATAACTTTGTCGAGTTGTGGTCGAACAAAAAAAAATGAGGTTATCTTTCCAAATTTGCCAATTTTTTTTGTAGTGCATGACCAAATTGCATCTATGGTTAAATTTTTGGGAAACAAATTGAGAACTGGTAGTACCTTCCGATATGTTGAAATTTCAGTTTAAAATCTAATTCTTTAATGTTTTAAATAAAACAAAATTTATGAAACTAATATTTTTCACGGATCACTGAAGGTTGATATATAACCCCTTAGCACATTAATTTTCGTATTCTGTATACGTATTTCGACAACTAAGTTGTCATCATCAGCAGATAACAGTGATCCAGTTAATCAACCACAGGCTCCATCAAAATTACCTAATATTTTTCACCATCATCAATTGCGATTTCGGCATTTTTTTTTGTCGCTACGATTGAAATAAATTAAGTTAGTTGGGGAGCGGCGTTATCATTGAAAAAGATTAAGATTGTTTATGCTCAATTCCCATGATAGGAACAATGATATATTTTTGAAAAATTTTGTTTCATTTCTCGTGTTTTGGAAGTTGAAGATTAGTGCTGTTGCTGAAGAATATCTCTTAGTAAATTGTTCACAATTACTTCATATCTTAAAAAAATCAACTTCACTCTTAAAGAACTTCGTTGGATTGAGTGTTTATTAGCGTTGTTCTTGACGGAGAAAATTTTTCACCATTGCTTCCCACCTTTCTAAAAAAATTGTTTCGATTCTACGTCTAAAGAAATTTGTTGGGTTTGATCATGAAGTAATGTTGTTATTGTGATCTAGAATACTGTTAATCATTGCTTCCTACCTTTGTTGAAAATTTGCCGCAATTCCACATTTAAAGACATTTGTTGGATTAAATGTTGAAGAGCAGCATAGGTTGTTGAGACGGGGAGGGTTGAAATCAGTCAAATATACAGGGTGGGGCAAAAAGCATCATCTGATTTCGCTATAACTTTTGTTTAAAGTAAAAACTCATTTGGTTTTTAACTGATTGTGTTTATTCGCACTTATAAATTTTGTTTCAATTAATTGTTGAAAAGTATGTCGGCTCGAATGTTGTTCTTTAGCTCCTCTAAGGTGCGGGGCTTGTACACGTATACCAACGACTTGAAATATCCCCAGAGGAACATGCCCGGGGCAGTCAAATCGAGAGATCTGGCTGGCCAAACCAAGTCACTGAAACGCGAGATTACACGCGCTGGGAAGCCATCCTTCAAAATACGCATTGTGTTGCGTGCAGTATGACAAGTGGTCCCGTCCTGTTTTAACCGCAAGTCCTCCAAATACAGATTGTCAACTTCTAAGAAAAATTCAGTCAGCATGGCTTTATGGCGGTCACCGTTCACCGCAATAGTGTTACCGTCGGCTCCTTCGAAAAAATAAGGTCCAATTACCTTTTCCGACATAAGTGTACACCTTATGGTAACTTTGAAAGGGTGTAATGGTGCTTCGTGAATTATGCGAGGATTTTCCGTCCCCCACAACTGAGAATTTTGCTTATTGACGTAGCCGCTGAGATAAAAATGAGGCCTAGTAGCTCATGATCAATTTTAATCGAAAATCATCCACTTCGTCGTTGAAATCCAAAATCTTACGGCTGTATTCTAAGCGGGCACTATAGTCGTTTGGTAACAACTGTTGAACCACCTGAATTTTGTATGGGAACATGTTTAAGTTCAATGTCAAAATGCGGCACAGCGAATGCCGCGAAATGTACAATTATTGAACACGTTTTCTTATGGATGTTTCGGACTCCTCCACCATGCTTCGATGTTTTCAGCCGAACGGCCGGATTCGGGGCCTTCCAGTGCTTTGCCTGTCCCTGGTTGTGCTGCTCTCTTCAAATCGGGACGCCAGATGTCGAATTGCTTGCGCTGTGGGCGCTGCACGATTGGGATATTTTCGCCGAAATTCACGTTGCGTTAGCACCACCGATGAATTATTGCGCTCCAACATTGTCACAATTATCGCGCTTTCTTGAGGCGTAGATCGATTCATTTTTATTTACTATAAATTTCACACGTCTCTATTTCGCGAATGTCAAAACCAAATTGCTATACGATACCATTTGCAAAAATGGCAGCATTTTCCAATAGGATGATACTTATTGCCCCACCTGTTATTTGTCGACAAAAGCATTGGTAGATCGGGGTTTCGAATAATGCCAATACTAACTAATCCGTCTGCCTGGATTTGTCAAACATACACAAAATTAATCCGTCTATTGATCAAAAAATATACTTAAACACAATGAACATTACTGTAGTGACATCGAACATAACAACCAGCGAACTAACTGGCCGAACGAGCGATGTGTGGCGTTGTTAGTATTTTAGATGCCCGTGCATCAAAATAACCTGACTGCGGATTTTAAATATTAGATCTTGTTTCCATAATGCGATTTATGGCCTGTTAAAGGACTCGAAGCTATACCACCTAGTGGCCCAATTGGTAAGATAGCCGTCTAGTAAACGGCAGATAGAGGTTCGAGTCTGTTTCCAGCGCAGAAATTTTTAATTAATTTCAGCGATTTTAATTAACGATGGCATAGCAGAACATAATAATTTTCAATAAATAATTTATTTTATGCCGGATAGTAATAAATTTAAATTAAACTTTTTACTTTACAGTATACTATTAGCCAGCTATATTCGATGTATTGTACGTAAACAATATATTAAAACTGGAACCAACATATTAACTTTGGATTCACAGTGTGCGCTACTGACTTTCCCATAAAACTACTAAGTTTAATAATAACTTTCATAGGTGCCAATTAACACGGACTCTGCAATTCAAAAATTGAAGTTGTATTCGGAGAAATAACTGTGACCTTGGATCGCCATTCATATATTGTCAAACCCTGGATTACAATTTTGGAAGTAGAAACTTTAATTCGTTCTTTGTATACTTTCTTCTTTTGGCTCCTCTGAGGAAATAAGAAATCCCATGACGACATATACCAGGTTGTTCAATAAGTTTTGTCGTTCGATAAGAAAAACACGATTTTATGGTTTTAAATACATTTTATTATTCAATATAATCTCCCAGTGTTCCAGTGGTTTTCTAATTTATGGATTCCATCCCTGAAGTGATAATCCGGACGCTTCTACGGCTGCTCTTATTTACTTCTTCGTTCCATGAAAATCGTTTTCTACTCATGAATTTTCTGAGATGTGAGAACAGTCAGAAGTCAAAGGGAGTTAAATCTGGCAAATGGGTGGATGTTGCAACAATTCGTACCTTAATTTACTGATTTTTGCGACGGTTTTCTTGAGCTGTGTGAGGGTGCGTTGTCCTAATGGAAAATGATTTTTTTTCTTTTGTAGACCAGGTCTTTCCTTACGAATTTTTACATTCAGCTGATCTAAAAGGCTACAATAATAACCCAAGTTTATTGGTTTTCCAATTTGGAGGTCTGATATTAACACTTTCTTGGGCGATTTCTGGACCCTAACTGGCTTCGGAGCCGAAGAACGGAGTTCACACCACCACTTAGCCTCTTGTTTTGATTGAGGATTCTGGTGGTAGACCCAAGTCTCATCTCAAAATCGTTTTGATTCTTTGAAAAACGCTGCAAATGTTGCTGAGAAAGTCGCATTCTAATGTGTTTTTGTTCCATTGTTAATGAATGTAGCACTCATTTTGCACACAGCTTCCTGAAACGCAAAACTTCAGTCAAAATATTGCTCACACTGCCTAATGAGATGCCTAGGGCTTCTACTAAATCTCTCTCGGTGAATCGATAATATTCCAAAATCATATCCTGTATTTTTGCTAAGATTTCTGGTGTCCTTCACATGGATCATCTTCAAGACTTGTACGATCACGTTTAGATTCAGCACCCCATTTTTCTATTATTCTAATTGAAGGTGAAGAGTCCTTATACACTTTTATCAATCGTTCATGAATTTGATTTGGTACTACATCTTCCAAACATAAGAATTCTATCACTGCACGATATTAAATTTTTTCCATTATAAAAAAATACTGTGACACGAATGAGAAACCTTCACACGTGTTCATAAAAAAGTAGTACAATTTTTAGAATAATAAAACGGCGAACCTAATAGAGACAAACGACAAAACTTATTGAACAACCTGATATTTTTTTATCTAATTTTAATTCAGATTTTTTTCGTAAAGTTAATGTGTTTTTAAATTGTCTGATCTTCACATCTGTCTTGTTTTCTGTTTCTATAATGTGTTTTATAGCATTTAATATCTATATAATATTAAATGCAGAGAGAGTTGTTGCTTGGAAAGTTTATAACATTTCAGTTACAGCCTCGCCCAATGCGGCTGCGCGATGGAAAGAGCGCAGTCTTGTTATTTAATTGCCATACCTCGTATATAGAATAGTTCCTCGAAAGGGTAATAATTGATTCGTTTGCTTGGAAAGTAGAATGTCGTAGATCCGAATTTTTATAATAAAAATTCATTTAATAATCAATTAACAATTATATTAGATTGGTTTTGAATCTTTATAATAAAAAAATCAAAATACGGAAACAGTTAAAATACGCCATTGTTAGCTGCTACCTCATTTTTTCATTAAATATTGAGGAGTTAAGGAAACGGGATGTGTATGTCGCGTTCACTTTTATATTCACTAAAAGAAAAGAAAATTGCAAAATAGTAACGTAAGGAGGTATTGCTAATAAATTTTTCGAATTACTTAATATCCTTCCTAATTTTGCAACGATAAAAAAAATTAATTTCATGGACTATCTTCATATTCACAAAAAAAGGAAACGTAAATGTAACAAATTTAATGTTATTGTGTATGTGTGTGTATTATTTTGAAACGCTCGAATGGTGTCGAAAATATCAATTTCTAACATTCATGAATCATAATTATCACTGACAGTATCTTCGTATATTTTATACATATAAAATACACACCAATCCACATTTTGAACATAATCTAATAACATGTAAAGTAAGTGTTGTATTACTTGAGTATTTCGTAATATTGCTTATAATTTACCTCATCTAATCATTACTAAGTAATTTCATATCTTGTTTTACAAATAATTTATGTTTTTATTTAGAACATTTTCGTTCATCGCAATCTACACGACAAACTGAATACATGTTTCGAATATGAGTCGGTAATGCTACCAACTTCACTAATGTTTTAAAACTGCTTACTCAATAAAGTAAGTTTGAGGTTATGTTTTTTGTGTGTTGTGATGTGATTGTTAATCCAAATGTATCACTTTGTAGTTAATATTTTGTGATTTGTGCGGGTAATATAATCTAATTGTGTCATTTAGGTAATTATCGATGTTCTTTTTGTTCGTTTTCTCAATCAAATATTAAATAAACATGTTTATTCTATAATATCTGTACATTTGTTGTTTTCTAGCGCGATAACTTGGTATCGTATAGTTTTATTGTGGTTATGATTTACGAAGAGGTTCATTTGTTTTTTGTTATTTGGTAAAATATTGTTGTTTTTGGAATTGGAGAATACGCGTTCATTATTGTGATTTTATTATTTCATCTACTTAAAATATATACGAAAACTTTGATTCGTAATTGAATCACCACCTCCAACGTATTTGTTCCATCTTTCGAGGGTCTCGGTTTTATTTATATGAATATATTGTTTGTCTTTGTACAATGACACGTGTTTCCATAAACGGTCAAGTTACAAAGCCAGTTGATTTTTGTATTAAAAAAATAAATTAATATTTTATTAAAATTCATTTTTAAAACATTTTATTAAAAATAATCGTTATTTGTATTAATTTCATCAAACATTCGTATTATATTGTAAAATACAGGCCGTTTCAAAAGTAACTGTCCAGTCCTAAAGACTTAACCTTGAGCAATTTAATTTTCATGTTTTCTGATGGTTGTTTTGACATGGTTTATTAGAATAAGAAACGAAGTTTTATTTTTTACGTTTTGAAGTCATTAATCAAATACGAAAATTACATTTTTTAATTCAAATCAAGGTTTAATAGTTACTTAAAATTACGAACAAATTATGTACTTTAAAAACACTTTATATACTTTTAAATTCACGCCGTGCAAATGAACATTAAAGTGTATACGTGTTTCGACAACAATGTTGTTATCTTCAGTAGTTGCACTAAACTAAATTGAAATTCTAGTTATAAGTAGTCAAATCCGTGAATGAATCTCTTGCGTTAATTTAAATTTCTCTTTTTTCACTTATTCACACTTCATCTGTCATATAATCTCACTCGAAAATATCAAATGAATTGAGGTAAACAGGAAACCTATACGACAATATTTTTTTTTTCAGTACCTTTTACTATTTGATTCTTAATGTATCAGAAAATATTTTTAACAACTGTGCATAAGGTAATTATTTTTAGTGCAAACCATGGCCAACTTTGTTTTTTTTCCTACAATCATTATGTTAGATTTTTACAGATTTGAATAGATGCTAGGATAGGGTTTTGCATCTATAAAAATCTTAGAAAAGTAATTCGAAATTTTAATGATAATTTTAATATTGTTCACAGTAAAGATCACTGGAAAATTACAGGTTTTCGATACGATATAGAGTTTAAATAATTATGGCTTATACAGTAATCATTGGCAAAAGATCTAATTAAAAGTACTTTTCAAACATTTAGGAAATTACTGAGTTCGATTTTTATACAGCTTTAATAACTTGCTGAAGATACAGATATGCTAGTAACATCATGGACATCTAGGAAGCGTTTTATATTTTTCAATTGCCAAGGCAGGGAGAGTGGCATTGAGAACTTATTTTATTTATTTAATCCTAAGTCATTCTGCCCTGCGGTGTCTGACTGAATTTTACATTATATCTTATATATTTTATCAATTTATTTTATTTTCAGCTTATCCCATTCAGTTATTCCTCCCTTTTTTTATCCCCAGTTTCCATTGTTATCTGTCTTGGGCCAGTTATTTGATTTCACGCCATCCTATATTCCTCTTTTCCATCGCCTCATATATTTGCTCCCTCCAAGTTTTCCGTGGTCTTCCCAATCTGTTTCTACCCCCCGTCTGGACTTCAAAGATCCTCCTTGTTATTCTCTCTTCACTCATTCTCTGGATATGTCTAAGCCATCCTAGCTGTCTCTCTTCTATGACTGTTTCAACTGGTTGAACCTTTTGCTTTCTTGTAATTGTCGTGTTTCTAATTTCATCCATTCTTGTTATTCCTTCTATCCGTCTTAGAAATCTCATCTCTGCGGCCGTAACTTTGCTTATTTTATTCGTCATTGTCCATGATTCGCTGCCGTATATTATTGTGGGTCTGACCACTCTTCTATATAATTTGGTCTTTATTTGTTTTGGTATCTCCTTCTTATCTAGGAATGTATTTTTCAATACGTTGTATATCTTTGCAGTTTTTCCCATTCTTTCGTTTACTTCCTTATCCATTTTTCCATTTTCCTCTGTAATTGTTCCCAGGTAGTTATAGCTTTTAACTTGTTCTAAACTTCTTCCTTCAATCATAATGTCTTTTTACTTCTGCTGACATTATCATTGTACTCGTTTTAATTGTGTTTATTTCCATATTTATCTTTTTCAGCTCCTCTTGATAAATCATTAGGTTCTCTTAGTACCATATGAGAACTTGTGATTGGTCTTAATTATCTTTACTCTATATCTTTATTTTAATACATTTCTTTCGCAATTATTGTAAATAATTATTAAATGAGTTTTAATATTTCAACTTAGATTTGTTTCCAATAAAGCACTGGTTCGAAGTCATTTTGAATGTTGAAAATCTATTAAAGGTATAAATGATTGACTGAGTTTGTAATTGAGTGTCTTGTAAATGGTATGTTCTAATTGGTTTAATACCTTTTCTACTTTTATAATGGTTTTGAATCTCACTCGCAGAAGAACTTTTATAATGTATTAATTACTAGTTGTAGTGTTCATGGTGTATTTGGAAAAAAATATAAAATAACGAATTAAATCGAGAATTTTTCTTTTATTGTAATTTAAACACGATTTCAGATATGCGACAGGTTATGAAACAACGATATTTAAATTTCATCAATAAATTGTCAAGTGACAATCGAATCTGTAAAATTTAAACACTTTTCTCTTATTAACAAATAAATAGGTAGTCTTCCTTGTAACGTCAACGTGGGGGCCTCCTATGATAGACAGTTCTTCGAGGAGGCCCGTAAAAAAGAAAAGGAAAAATCCAAAACTGTATTCTCCATGGAGATGGATTCCGATAGGACCTTGGATCACGAACTGCTGATCACCAACGATAGCGACAGTGAGTACAACAGATTGGCCGGTAAATATTTGAAGAACACGAAAATACACGAACCATGCGTGAACACTTCGAACTGCACAGTACCGACCTTGGAAAAAGCGCCAAAAATGATAGACAACGATTACCCGAAAGGCGTCAGCTACGAACCCTTCGCCAAGTTGAACGGTACTTTTCCAGTATTTTCCTGCAGAAGAGATGAAAAGGTAAGTGTCTTCTTTTTTCCTTAATAATAGGGTTAATCAGCATGTTACGGTTTCGCATTTTCTCCAATTGATCAGCTGTTTCACTGGTGCAATCTATCCATTGTTTTTTTTCTAGAAAGTTTATTTGAGTGTAGAATAAATGTTGATTTTTTTTAAACAAAAAATTGTTCTGGTTTTTCTCCAGATTTATTCTATAGGTGTTAGTTCGTTTTAAAATTATAGAATAAGAATGGATTTTAAATTTAATCTAAATATGTGGCTTGTTTTTGTCTTTTTACTTATTTTCCTTCATATCTTCCTTTTTGATCACCTTCCTTCATCCTGGTATGCTCACACTTATTAGATTTCTTTATTTGACCCTTTCTTGTATTTCTTTATCTTTCTCAACTAAGCTACGTCCAAAAATTGACTCCGTTCTGCCATTTTGTTTAGGATTCTAGTGCCTATTATTTTTTTTACAGGATCAGAGAATTTATAGCTTTTAATATATCTTCAGCCTTGAAAATATCTAAAATTTCAATATTCATGAGCCTTCTGATATTTTTCGTCACTTGTTTTCTTCCAAAAAGTTTTATTGTTTTTTTTACCTAGTATTTTCTCATTCATCCTTCGTCTGCGCTTATGGACGAGAGTTATTGTTTTTGCAGCGTATTTGCATATCAATTTTTGTTGGGGAAATTTATTTAAAGCCACGTGCTAGTGAAAACTGCAGTTATATTAAAAGTAAACAGCAAAGATCCTAACGTTTTACCATGTGGAATACTTTTATTATGCGATATAAATGCACTTTATGTTGAATGTGAATTTTTACATGTAGTGTTTGTTCGCTTCAACTTTATTATATTTACATATTTAGAATTGATATATATATATATTTTCAAATTACGCTGGAGATTAAAAAGGTTACCACATTACTATTTGTATCCTGCAAGATGCGTATTTCGATAATTAAGTTGCCATTTTCAGTAGTAATTAAAACGCAGTGGTGAAATTGGTTCAGAAAAAACCTCGAAACACTCTACCAGACGTCCCATATTACTGGTAATGCAAGTGCAAATTAAATATTTGTGTGGACGTGGAGTTTTACTGTTTTTTCGTGTTGCTTTATTGTGAGCCATTGTTCAACATTCTTTTTATTACTATTGAAGATGACAACTTAATCCAAGTACGTAATAAATTTCGCTGTATATGAGGGTAGTTCGACAAGTAGTGAGAATGGAAAAGAAAAACGAATTTTTTAAATACAAAATAATTTTTATTTTTCAATATATTCTCCTAAATATACATTTATTCCAACGGTGCTCCAATGCCCTTATGCCATCTCTAAAACACGATTCCGGAAGGCTTGCAAAATACTCATTTACGAAGATGATAAGCTCGTCGTTAGACGAAAATTTATTTCCACCTAGTGCCGTTTTCAATTTTGAAAAAGGTGCAAGTCGAAAAGGGTTAGATCCGGCGAATAAGGCGCATGCGGTACTAATTGAAAATGCAATGGATTTTGGACATCGCAACTGTGCTGGTATGCGAGGGAGCGCTGTCTTGGTGAAACAGAATCTTTTTTTTTGCCATTCCTGGCCGTTTAGCACGAATCTTAACATTTAATTTTTGTAGAAGTTCTGCATAATATTGTCCATTTATTGTGTCACCTTTCTGAAGGTAATCAATGAGCAAAATGCCCTTTGAATCCCAAAAAATTGATGCATCACCTTGTTTGCCGATAAAGTTGTTTTCGCTTTCTTTGGAGGTGCAGAACCACGTTCTAACCATTGTTTCGACTGTTGTTTAGTTTCGAGTGTACTGTAGTGTATCCAAGTTTCATCGCAAGTAACAAATCGCCTACAGAAATCAACCGGATTCCGCTTATAAAGATCCAAACACTCATTGGAAATGCGCAAACGAGTGAACTTTTGATCAGTCGTAAGCAATCGCGGCACCCATCTTGCCGAAAGCTTGGAAAGGCCCAATTCTTTCGTTAAAATGTCGTGTACGCGTTCTGTTGAAATGTCTACCATGTCTGCTATCTCTCTCGCTTTGAGTCGTCGATCTTGCGTAATAATATTATGGATTTTATAATCATTTCCTTAGAAGTCACTATTTTGGGTGCTCCAAAGCGCGCTTCATCAACACAGCTTGTTCTACCACGTTTAAATTCATTTACCCATCTACTTATTGTGGCGGATGATGGAGCAGATTCACCTAATGTTTCCCGTAACTCATCTTTTATTTCGGTAGCTTCCATACCCTTAATTACGAAGTATTTAATCACCACACGATACTCTGCTTTTTCCATTTTAACAAAACAACGTGTTGCTTCTCTTTCAATCAGCTGTTAAAAGTAAACTAATCAACCGATTTATTTAAATATCGGAATGTAAAAATATAAATAGGCAACCTAAATTACAGTGCATTTGTTTTACCAATTAGAGCGCCACTTATGTGCCAGTCTCACTACTTGTCAAACTATCCTCGTATTTAATTTAAATTTTAATAATTTGGATTATTTGCACATTATTAAAAGTTAATTTAAACGCGTAAATGAGTTGTATACGCGACTCAATTATGTGTTTAAGGTTCCTTCCTTTGTAATCTCGATGTGGTACTTTAATTTTTTATTGTTTTTAAACTTTTTTTTCACCCTGTAAATATTTAAGTTTTGTCTTCACTTTCACTGTATATTATTTAATAATCATATTAAGACTGTATATAAATCTTCATATTAATATTTTCCTATAATTATATCTTTCATTAAAATAGCAAATAAACATTACAGTATTATTTCAATTATAACTCATTTATTGTCACAGGGTCTTAATATTTTAATAGCCAATATACACGGTCAACTTTCCAATATCTTGTTTAAAGGAATTACCATACATCTCACAAATTATCCTAGGTAGTTATTCATA
Organism: Dermolepida albohirtum; assembly: GCA_031893035.1. Classification (NCBI taxonomy): domain Eukaryota; kingdom Metazoa; phylum Arthropoda; class Insecta; order Coleoptera; family Scarabaeidae; genus Dermolepida; species Dermolepida albohirtum. Next base: position 125,925 of record JAVIWB010001590.1, on the reverse strand, counting down.
CTATTCAATTTATCATACTTAACCACAGACATATTAGGAAGATTACTTTTCTATTTCGTTTATCTAAATTAGTTTTATTGCCGTCTTTCAATGGATATTATGCAGGTATGCTTTCTAAATAGGTAGGACCCTTAATTTTCACCTGCATTACTTTCTTACTTTCCTTTAATTACATTGCAAAACTAAGGATTATATTTTATTGTACCCCTTTAGTCCTATCGACTACCTCTTTTAACTACCTTAAACACCCACAAGTATTAAGATATACCAATTTACAGTCTGTATTTGACCGTCGTGCAGTCAACAGTGTGGAGGTCTTTGTACAAGCACCTTTGTAGCCATTATTGTGTTTTCAGTTAATGTAACAATTAGTGTTCAACAGCTCAGTTAACAGTGTGTTTGCAACCAGTCTGCAATCAACAGTCCAAGTTTAATCTTTTTCAATTAGTGTAACAATTTGTGTTCAACAGCTCACTTAACAGTGTGTTTGCAACTAGTTTACACTCAACAGTTCAAGTACAATCTAGTTTGTTTTTGTGTAACAGGTAGTGTACACCACAATAATATTTTGTAACATAAAATTTAGTTTAATTCTAGTTACTTGAGTTATTTTTTTCTTTCTGATTTCACTGTCTTCGGTTAGTCTTGTTTTCGCTACTGTTTTTTTAGAAAAAAAAATATCGAAACAAATTAATATAATTCTTACAAAAATATTTATTGAATGTTATATATACATTTTTTGTTTAAAAAAAAAGGTAAACGATAGTATGGAGATAATTGTGAAAAGTGGCGTTCAAAAAGCAGATTTCTATCTTACGTAAGTGATTCACAGTCAACTGATTTTTTTTAAAAGAAAAGTACATTCAATCCTTATGAGACTGTACATTTGGTGAACTATTAACTTACAATATTGATAAATATCTTGTTTTTATTACTGTATTTTAGGATAAACATATCGAAACAAATAAATATGATTCTTTCAAAAATATTTATTGAATGTTATATGAACATTTTTTGTTTAAAAAAGGCAAACAATAATATGGAGATAACTATGAAAAGTGGCGTTCAAAAGGCACACTTATATCTTACGTAAATGATTCACAGTTAACTGATTTTTTTAAAGAAAACTACATTCAATCTTCATGAGACTGTTGTTGAATTTGATGGAGCCTGTGGTTGATTAACTTAATCACTAATGTTGATATATAACCCCTTTCCACATTAACTTTTGTAATTCTGTATACGCATTTCGACAACTAAGTTGTCATCATCAGCAGACATTTGCAAAGTGTCGCACCTGGTAAAACACGGCGAAAAACAGTGTACATCTTAGTTCTTAGCGGTGTAGATCGCGTACGGAGTTTGTTTTCGTACAGTTGTTTTTCGCATAATGTGGAAAGGGGTTATATATCAACCTTGGTGATTAACTTCATGAGAATGTACATCTGCTTACAACTTACAATATTGATAAATATCCCGTTTTCATTACTGTATTTTAGAAAAAAAATATCGAAACAAATATATTTCTTTCAAAAATATTTATTGAATGTTATTAAATGAAGATTTTAGTTTAAAAAAAGGCAAACAATAATATGGAGATATCTGTGAAAAGTGGTCTACAAAACACACATTTCTATCTTACATAAGTGATTCATAATCAGCTGATTTCATTTTTAAAGAAAAGTGCATTCAATATTCACGAGACTGTACACTACCGTCCACATTAGTTCAGACAGCTTGTGAAATTTAGTAAACTCTTCTAAAAAATAATATATTTACATTAGGTCCTTTATGAGATTTATAACCAATTGCATGCAAATATAAGGGTTTTCCAATAAGGGCTTGACAACTTTTTTTCAAAATAAAATGCAGACCATTTGAGATATTTCAAAAACTTCATTAACGGGTTGAAGTACAATCAAAACATTTATGAATGGAACTCGACTTCGTTCATATGGTCACCGCGGGTACGTTTGCAGCGGTCGATTCGTTGGTCCCAATTTTCGATGACTCGGCCACACAATTCGGCCAAAACGGCTGCTATTTCGCGTTCAATGTTGGCTCTGAACTCTTCCAATGTTGTCGGCATAGACCAATGACTTGACGTAACCCCAAAGAAAAAAGTCTAGAGGCGTTAAATCGCACGAACGAGGCGGCCAATCGACTGGTCCATTTCTTGAGATAACACACTCATCAAACTTACTCTTCAATAAATCGATTGCAACGTGTGCTGTGTGGCTTGTGGCACCGTCCTGCTGAAACCACATGTTGTCCAAGTCCATATCTTCCAATTCGTGCCAAAAATAATCGGTAATCATGGCGCGATAGCGATTACCATTCACACTAACGTGACGATCATTATCGTCGATGAAAAAATATGACCCGATGACGCCGCCGGCATGCAAACCGCACCAAATAGTTATTTTTTGTGGATGAAGTGGTGTTTCATGAAGCACATGTGGATTTTCACCCGACCAATAGCGTATACTTTGCTTATTGACGAACCTATTGAGCCAAAAATGAGCTTCGTCACTGAAAATGATTTTGAGATGAAATTGATCATCTTGGCGCATCTTTTCCAGAGCCCAATCGGAGAACGTACGTCGCTTCAAATGGTCCATCGGCTTCAATTCTTGAGTTATCTTGATCTTGTATGGGTGTAAACCAAGATCCTTACGCAAAATTCGCCATAAAGTGGTCTGGGTGATGCCCAACTCTTGAGAACGCCGTGGAATTTACTGATTTGGATCATTTGCTACGGACGTTTCAACGGCAGCGATATTTTCGACACTTCGACCAGCCCGTTGCCTCACTGGTACGACAACATCGCACAACGAATATGTAGACTCAAATTTTTGCACTAAACTTGTTACTGCCTGTCTACTAGGGCGAGAATTACGACCCAAAATCGGAGTTAACGCTCTTAAAGTAGCAGTCACCGACTCCGAATTTCTGTAGTAAATTTTTATAATTTGCAGACGTTGTTCGTTCGTGTACTTTACCATGATGAAAATGTTAAGTTTACTGAATAAATTGACAGTGACAGTTCGATGATTAGTGAAAGGATGCGTTCACAAATTGAATTAAAATTGTCAAGTCCCTATTGGAAAACCCCTTATTAGAGCACCTATAAATAACTTATGTTTTAAGACTCACTCGTAATTCCTGGAATAATCTGTACCGCCATAAATACGACTATTTTTAAGATATTGCAAGCAAAAAGCTTGTGAAACTCACCCGTCCTCACCCCAAAGAGACTTGTGTACCGAAATGTGCATTAGTTTTCAAATAAATTTGCTAGCGTGCGCATTACTGATAAGGCCGTATTTTTTATTTGAACTTCTTAAAATGCCGAGAGGAAAACCAACAAGCTTAGAAAAACGTAATAATTGCTTTTCATCAAGAAGGTTATTCAGTGCGTCAAATTTCCGAAAAGACAAACGTTAATAAATCGACTGTTAGTGACATCAAAGCACAGGCAGTTTAAGAGATCGGGCACGTTCAGGTTGTAAGCGAATAACATCTCAGGCCGACGATGAGCGTATAAAATTGCTGAGTAAACGAAACAGGAGGCTGACAGCATCCGAAATCGCCGCAGAAATGAATCGCGACCGTGCAAGAAAAATTTCTGTTACTACGGTGAAAAGAAGATTAAAAGCTGCAAATCGTCACAGCCGCAATGCCGTAAGAAAACCCTTTCTTCGACGAAAAAGCAGGCGAAAAATGACAACAATGGGCAAAGACACACATCAGGGGATATTTTGCGAAAGGAAGGTTATTTAGAAATACTGCAAGAAAATGCGATACAATGGGGGGCTACATTTAATTGACGAAAATTTTGTGTTTATGCAGGACAATGGCCCCAGGCACTCAGCAGTAATATGTAAGAATTTCTTAAATAGCGAACAAAACAATAATACCTTACAAATAATGACATGGCCACCGCAAAGCTCAAACCTAAACCCTATAGAATTGTTATGGGATGAATTGGACAGAAGGGTCCGAAATGTGTGTCCTACCTGAACAAATCACTTGTGGAACATATTGTAAGAAGAATGGATTAGTATACCGAATAGAGTCCTTGAAAAGCTCGTGAAACGGATGCCTTGAATTATACGGGCTGTTTTTCGCGCAAAAAGAGGTTTCTTCGATGAGCGGAATGTTTAAGCTATCTTTGTTTATTTAACGTAAAAATTACTTTAATTTTTATTATTATACTTTTTAAACATCTGTTAACAATAACGCAGCTAAAATTTTAAGTTTTGACATAAATAGTTTAACTATTTTTCATTTTTTTAAATTTATTCGAGTATCCGAACTAATATGGACGGTAACATTCAATCTTCATGAGACTGTACATCTGCTGGACTATTAACATACATTATTAATAAATATCCTGTTTTAATTACTGTATATTAGAAAGAAATATATATAAAAACAAATAAATATAATTCTTACAAAAATATTTATTGAATGTTATATTATATGGAACAGTTTTGTTTTAAAAACAAGGCAAACAATAATATGGAGATAACTGTGGAAAGTGGCGTAGAAAACGCAGTCTCGTATTTTACATAAGTGATTCAGTCAACTGATTTTTTTTTTTTAAAGAAAAGTACATCCAATCTTTATGAGACTGCACATCTGCTGAACTATTAATTTGTAATATTGATAAATATACGGCGTCATCATAGTTTAGAAAAATGAATATTTTATAAGCGAGTGGAATTTCATAGCGAAATCTGTAATAGTTTTTTAGTAATCATCTCCGCGAGTTTTAAAAATACAATTTTACAAAAAAATAATTACAGATTTTAAGTTTTGTTGTTTATGCTTAGTTTTTAGCTATTAAATGTCCGATTTTTCAGGTGTGTAAAGTATAGTTTCTAAATTTAAAAAATCTATTTTTTCTATTTTTTCGTCTTTAAGGGCCATTCACTGATTTGCAAAATAGTCTCCATTTACATCAATAGTTTGATGCCAACGGCCTGGAAGCTGAAAAATTCCCTTTGAAAAGAAATCTAGGTTTTGACGGCTCACATATTGCTTAAACACTGCTATTACAGTGTCCCGGTCAGGGAAGTCCCTATTTTTAAGTGATTGTCTAAACTTCGGAAAAAATGAAAATCAGTTGGCGAAAGGTCAGGTGAATAAGGTGGGTGAGGGAGAATTTCGTAACCAAATTCCGAAAGTTTTTGGATTGTCTGTCGTGCAACATGAGGTCTTGCATTATCATGAAGAAGTATGGGTCCATGTCTATTGACTAGTGAGGGCTGCAAGCGGCTCAATTTTCCTGCATAGTTTCCAGTTCGGCACAATAGGACGTTGCCATGATGGTTTCACCAGGTTGCAAAAATGAATAGTGAATAATACCCTTACTGGTCCACCATACAGTCACCATAATCTTTCGCGGGTGAAGTGATGCTCATGAATGCTGTCTTGGTGCTTCACCTCGATCTAACCATTGTCCTGACCGTCTCCAATTATCATAAAGTATCCACTTTTCGTCACGCGAATCTAATCTGTCGATTAGCCAAAGAGGTAGCCACCTCTAATCGACGGAGCTTATTGGCTTCCGTTAATTGGTGCGGCACCCATTGATCGAGTTTCTTCACTTTGCCTATCGAAGAAAGGTGACGACTAATGGTGGCAATGGACACTTGAAATGTTTCTGCAAGGCTACGCACTGTTGTCGACGGATTACTTTCAACTTCTACACGCAGCTCGTCGTCATTAACGGTGCTGCGCGCATATCCGCGAGGTTCATTTTCCAAATCAAAATTTCCCTCGCTGAATTGTTTAAACCATCGCCGTAATCTGCGTTCATTGCACGTAGTTTCACCGAACGTCTGATTAATTTCTCGCGTTGCTGCGGCTGCATTTAATCCCTTTTTAAATTGAAAGAGGTAAATTGCCCGAATATCTCTTGCCGACAGCATTTCCATAGGCGAGACAAGGACAGGTGTATTAATCTTTCCAAGAAATGGAACAGGTACACACTTCAAAATAAATACCCTTTTCTGCAAATACGATAATAATTTTCACCAAAAACATACACGTCTTCACACAGGTGCGATTCAGTTCAGACTGTAGGAAAAAACGGACACTACATTTGTAACAACCTGATATAAATGGTGATGTACATAGTGCGGTATCACTTTGAACGAAACAAGAGGTTCAAGAAGTTCAATTTATGAAGACGTTTTTTCTAAAGATTTATTAGGATGATATCTGGGGGATAAATATAGATATAAAAATTGTTCTTGGAGTAAAACTCTTTGCAGAGAAACGCGACAATTTACAATTGAAGAATGTAAGAGCATCGATCGTTATGCAAATCACGAAAGACATGAATGGCCCTTAAAGACGAAAAAATAGAAAAAAAGATTTATTGGACGTAGAAACTATACTTTACACACCTGAAAAAGCTGATTAGAGGTTAATAATAGCTAAAAACTAAGCATAAACAACAAAACTTAAAATCTGTAATTATTTTTTTGTAAAATTGTATTTTTAAAACTCGCGGAGATGATTACTAAAAAACTATTACAGATTTCGCTATGAAATTCCACTCGCTTGGCAAAAATAAAAAATCGATTATTTTTGCCAATAGAATAACTCCCTAAATAAGTTAAAAATTAATACTGATTACCGAGCAATAATCTATGAATTGTAATTCCTATATTGAAGTCGTTTTATTAATTTTATTATTTCTTTTTTTAGAAAGGCGTCGACGAGAACTGCAACGCTCTTGGAATGGGTCTCAATCAGAAGAAGAAAATCAAAAAGAAACCAATGGAGAAGAACGTGAACGTATTTATATCAAATGCTGTAAGTGTTTATATAGTATTTAGTACCTATTTTGTTACCTAAAAATTAAATATAAGATCTTATGATTTTTTTGTTTTTTGAACGTTTATTAAAAGCTACTATGATGTGTTTGATAGTAGTGAAGTCGAGTTTCGTTAGTCATAAGTGATCTGAGTAAAAATCAGCTTGATTCCTGTATTAAATAATTTCAAATTATTGCTTTTTTCACATTTTTGATCATCATTGAAGATTCTCCCGGAAGCTTGCACATACTTAATTTTAGGTGTAAAACGTAATGTGATAATGCTCTCAGTTGATAGCCTCACAATGTTAACTATCGTTTTAATATAAATTCTTCTATTGTTCAAAATGTTTTCATTAATCTGCTTCCGGGCTGGAACCGCGTCACTTTTCTATCTGCCGACGTTTCGTACCCATATGTATGGGACATCTTCTGGGCTAAACTACTGCACTGAAACTGAAGAATCTACGTACCAGATGTTTTCATGAATTTTATTGATAATTTCCGGAATTATTACAGTTCTTAATGGGTATGGCCATACGTTATCGATTTTAAATTGCGCACACAAATTTTATCCTTTACGATAAAGAGGTCGCAGAATTGAAATATTGTAATGTTAAGCAAACCTCTGGGTTCGCAGTAGCGTGCAGCCTACAATAAATAATGTATGTAATTCTATCGTAGGAAAACGATTTAGTAATTTACTTACACCAGTTGCGGTTAATTATCTACCTTTGTTAGGCATCTTTGCATCATGCCAATGACGCAAAGATGCCCTACAACTAGCAGAAAAATATTCCGTTTATCATCCGGCACGTTCAGGTCGTAAGCGAATAACATCTCAAGCCGACGATGAGCGCATAAAATTGCTGAGTAAATGAAATAGGAAACCGACAGCACCCGAAATCGTCGCAGAAATGAATCGCGAGCTTGCAAGAAAAATTACTACGGTCAAAAGAAGATTAAAAACTGCAAATCTTCACGGTTGGCTTGCTGTATGAAAACTCTTTATTTCGACGAGGAAACAAGACAAAAACGACAAGAACGGGCAGAAACGCACAGAGATTGGACACTGGATGACTGTAAAAGGGTCTTATGGACTGATGAATCAAAGTTTGAAGTGTTTGGACAATCGAGGCGTATTTTTGTAAGAAGAGCGCGTGGTCAAAGACTGCTGCGGGATTGTGTAGTGCCAACCGTCTAATAAGGAAGAAATTCTGTGCTTGTTTGCAGTTATTTTTGCTACGCTGGCACAGGTGACTTGAAGCGAATCAAGGGCTTTTTGCGAAAGGAGGGTTATTTAGAAATATTGCAAAAGAATACAGTACCATCGGGGCTACGTTTAAATCAGCGAAAATTTTGTGTTTTTGCAGGACAACGACCCCAAACACTCAACAGTATTATATAAGAATTTCTTAAATAGCGAACAAAATAATTCTTACAAATAATGACATGGCTACTGCAAAACCTGAACCTAAACGCCATAGAATTATTATGACAATAGACACGAGAGTCCGAAAAGTGTGTCCTACCTCAACAAATCACTTCTGGAACATATTGTAAGAAGAATGGAATAGTATACCGAATAGAGTCCTTGAAAAACTCGTGAAACGAGGGGGGGGGAGGCAATAATATGTAAATAACTGTGAAAAGTGGCGTTCAAAACGCAGACTTTCTATCTTACGTAAATGATTCACAGTCAATTGGTCTTTTTTTTAGAGAAAAGTACATCCAATATTCATGAGACTGCCACATCTGCTGAACTATTAACTTACAATATTGATATCTGGCTTCATCATCGTTCATCCTTTAGAAAAAGTATTCTTCAGTGTACTATACAATTTTAGTATTTATTGGCAATTACAGAAGAAGAAAGAATTATAACTGTAAATATAGTATATAATATATGTAATGCCAAAAAGACTAAACTAGCGTATACATTTAGCGCTCTACACCTTTGGCCTTTTAGATTAAAAAACAAAAATATATTTAAAAAATTAATATAATCAAAATTGCTAAATTAAATTAAACAAATTCATACATCTAAAGAGATGATTGCAGTGATACAAATCTTATTATAGATCTGTACAAGCGTTCAAACGTCACCGGTTATCCATAGAATAGAATTCATAGAATATGAAATACGTGATAAGATTATATTTAAATTAGGCTGATTGAAACGTACAGTTCCACCGGGGATTTTTTTTTAACTTATCAAATACCTGTTTCTGTTAACCCCGTACGATAGCGTATGAAACCGTGTATACTTGGTTGCATACGTGTAAGCATCAAACGATACTGGGCAAAAATAACGACACAATCAACAAAAAGGTAGGAGGAAGTGAAATTTTGTAAATCGAAAGATAAAAATAGTTCATAGGACAGTACTAATTTTTAAAGTGCAAGACGATAAAATCTAATTTAACTGTTGCATATTGACGGGCACAAAAAAGCAAAATTTTAAAATGAAATTTAATCTATTTACAGATATCCGGACATAGAGGCGATATAATAGACGATGTAGACAAGCTTATAGATTATATAGACGGCAACGACAACGTTTATGGCGGTCAGAAGCTAAAGTCGGGCGTTCAAAAGTCGCAGAAAATTCAGAAAAATATCTTCGATGAAGGTAAAAATAACAGAAAACAGAGGACGAGGTCAAAGGGCAAGGGTAACAATATGCAGAAAAGTAATTCGCTGGAGGAGATGTCTACCACTACTCTGGAGGATTTCGAGTTTTTACAGGAAGACGGTAAAGTCGCCCTGAGACAGACTAAAAGTAATACTGATAAGCCTAGAGAGAGGAGATCATGGGGAAACTCGGAGGTATTTATATGCTAACTTTTTATTAATAGAAATTCTTAATTTTTGTAAAAATGATTTATTTTTCAACTTCTATAAATTTTCCTGCAGCAAATACAAGTCCAAAGTCTCTATAATGTCTCGGTGGAAAATTTGGAGACGGCAGACTTTCGAGTCGTTACTAAGAAAAAGAAGAGCAAGAAAAGACGTAGTTCTCTAAGCAGTCGTCGACAAACGTATTCCCGCGAAGAACACGTCGGCGATTTTAATCGTGTTCTGAGTCCTGAACCGCGTAGAAAATCTGCAATTTCCGTACCACACAGCGAGAAATCGAACGATTCCTCTGATGTGGATTCCGTGCATTCTTTACCAGTCGATGCGAATAGAATTAATATAGATCGCGAAGATGAGGACGGCATAAATTTCCCCATTTCTTACGCCGACATAGCTAAAAACACCGCAAATCAATTGGACAGACCCAAATGGAACAATCGACCTAATAACGACAAAAAGAAAAATCAAGATAAGAAAATTCCGACGTCACCCGATTCTGATGGATCGAAAAATGACGTTTTTATCGATAAAATAACCAAAAAGAAGAATCCCGATGAGAAAATAAAGACGCCGAAACAGGCTGTCGTCAATAATTCCTCACAATGTCAACAGATCTCGCCAAAAACCCAAGATAAAGCAACCTGTGTCCCCGAAGAGAAACCCATAAACGTGGTGAATCCGAAGAATCACACACCGGAAATGAATTTGGTGAATTACATGGCCAATTTTCCGTCGATACCTTCTAAGGAAAAAAGTCCGTCGAATGAGTACCAACAGAAGGTAGTTAAAAACGTAATTGCTGAAATACAGAACTGGCCTGCAATTCCTAACAATAATATCAATAACGGCAGGGGATATGATAAAAATAACACCAATCGGACGAATAACCTCCAAAACCAGCAGAAGAGTCAGCGAAATTTAACGAATCACTTCAAAAATGCGAAAAACGTGGTAGTGCATAGGCACGACAAACAACAGGGGAATACCGGAAATAATAATAACAATATTGCTAAAACGCAAAATATTTTGTACACCAACGATGTTCAAGTAAGTACTTTTATGTATTTTTCTATATTACTTTAATTCGTAATTAGCTTTTACATATTTGAACGATATCCGGAAAAGTATAACCATCTTCTTCAGATCTTGCGCAATCCTTCTTTAATTTTATGTCTTAAGCAATTATAAAATCACTATTTTCAGTAATTATAAGAATAAAGGTCTGAAACAGGCGTTTAAGGCACACATATTTTATTGATAAAATTGATTTTTTAGATTATACAAAACCAAGAAAGACCTATGAACGCTTATTATCCTCACCAGACCATGCCACCCAATATACAAGACGTCAGGACCATAGAAAAACACTTCAAGAATCCTTCGAAGCCGATCTTCTTCCACAGTCAGTTCTTCTGTCAGTTACAGAGGTACCCAAACGATGAAAATTCGTCACAAATCCAACAGCAACCGCAGCAGGCCCAACATCATCAACAACTTCCCGCCGCCGTTAAGGAGGTGACGCCGCCGATTGTGAATTACACCGATGACACGTCGATTAATAACAGTGCGCAGTGCGAGGTCGAGTTCGCGACGAACAACGTTGGGAACGGTGGTGAAAAGGCTTGTAGCGGTGCCGATCCGTTAGTTGGTAACACTGACTGTGATAGGACTACGAATAATAGGCCAGCGGTGGTCATACTTAGTGGTAACGGTGATAAGGAAGTGTCGGGCATCACTTTCGGTTTCGACATCAACGAACAGCTGTTATCTGACGATGTGTGCTCCGATTTCGTGGCCAGGTTCGTGCAACCGAAGGACTGTGAATTCACGAACGGGTTCAATTTGGATAAGATAGTTAATTTCATCGGCGTAGGTACGTAATTAAAATTAAACGTTTTTTATTTTATATTTGCATTTTATTATCAAACCAGATCAAGGTTACATCTTATTTTATTTAAAGAACTACAACTTGTATTCATGAGATCTTTTTAAGAACAAAATAAAGGCCCTTTAATTTTATCCTGCAGAACACCTTTTCGATATATATATATTTTTTTAGTTTTTAATTGTAACTGTTAATTATTGTGCATTAACATTTATTATAATGCAAAAAAGCATTCATTATTATCCATTTTTATTTTTATGCAATCGAAATGTCAGAAAAATAATTAAAAATTTATTCGAACTGATGTATGTAGCAGTTCAATGAATTCCATTTTTGAAAGGAATTTGGTTTAAAATAAATTCATATCCATCCTCAGTAGAATTATGACAGCCAAAGAATTTTCTATAGGGTTCATGTTACAGCACTCGAATTTCCATACGAAAGCAATACCAGGTTGCTTGACAATGACATTCTTTATGTATATGTTACACCACTAAGGAATATTCTACACAATCCTTTAAGATGTATTGTCACTGTCAATGCAGATATAGCAAGAAGACCTTAACATTTCTAGAATATGTATTTGCCCATTGAATCATTTACAAAATATAATGGATAATGTTTCAAGGTCGGTTTTGTACACCAATGTCTCGGAGAAACTGAAGTATCGAAAATTATTTCGTCGGTGGGTTTCAAGACTGCTTTCTGACGATCGCAAAATAAAAAGATTGGACTGTACTTTATCCTTTTTAATTCCATATGATCGGCAAGGGGATGAATTTTTGGACCACATCGTGACAGGAGATGAGACTTGGGTGTCTCACATGACTCATGAATTCAAACGACAATCAATGGAGTGATCACATTCATCGTCATCAACCAGAGTGAAAGCCAAACAAACAATTTCAGTACGAAAGATCATGTCAACTGTGTTTTGAGACAGGAAAGGGATTTTGTTAATGGATTTTATGGCGAGAGACACAGCAATTCATTCCAATGTGTATTGTGACCTTTAGAAAACTCCGGCGTGCTATACAAAATAATCGACGTAGCCTACTGTCTTCCGGTGCTATGTTGCAAGGACACATGTTTCTGCAAAAACACAACGTCTAATCAGATTTTTGGTTTGGAACAATTGGATCGTTCACCTTATAGCCTAGACCTTGCACCCAGTAATTTTCACCTGTTTCCGTACTTAAAGGAGTTCTTTGGTGGTCAATGGTTCAACGACGATGAGAAAGTAAAAACTGCAATGATAGACTTTATGGGCGACAGAATTCTTTGACGTCGAAATTAAAAAACCTCTTGAACGGAATGACAAATGTTTGAATAAAAATGGAAATTATGTAGAAAAGTAGATGAAAGTATGTAGAATATGAAAATAAATATATTTTAATGTATTTACAGTATTTTCATTATTATTAAAAAACGGACCATGTTTAAAAATAACCCTCGTAACAAGTTGTAAAAGAATAGTATCGGGGTTGTTACAGATTAATATAGTATTCATTCTTCTTCAATCATCGCGTTCCGAGATTTAAAAATTTTGTGTTCTAAGATTTCTTTGGGCAGACATTTCAACCTGGCCGCTTTCGCTTTTGTATCCGCCACAAATGTTTGGCCACTGTAACCCCTCGCTTAGTTGTCACCAAACCAATTAGTTACTGCTTGAACTTTGTGTCAGGTGGCATCGTTTTGCTGGAAGTAGTAATCTGGCGCATTGGCGTTAATTTTAAAGCTGATGGCCCCAATGCTTCCAGCAATTCAAGATAGCGTTGATTGTTTATGCGGGCTTCGCATAAAAACAAATTTCAAGATAGAGTTAACTATTCATGCGACCCTCGCATAAAAACAATCCTCCGACGCCTGATGCAGACATACAACTCCAAACCATCTTGTTGCCTCCAGCATGTTCTATAGTAAATGCAAAACAGACTGGGTGGTATGCTTCCCCGTGCCTTCTTCGGACGTTCTGAGCACCAGCCTGCCCGAAAAGCTATAACAGAAAATTTTTGATAATTACGATTTTCATTTTTTTACGACTTCGATGCGTCCAACTGAATTTAGTAATTGGCATTATTTCGAACGTACGTGTATATTTAATTCATATGATCAAATCACTTTAGCCAAATCGTCGAATCTCCAATTATCGTATTTTTTAGCCCACAGAAGGTATTTTTTTGTGTTCTTCTCTGAGATTAGGTTTATGTCGAACCGACACTCGTAAGGCGCCGTCTCGTTGTTTGAGCAGAAACCGCCATTTCATGGCGTTGTAGAAGTTTGTTAGAAAACTCTTGAAAATTTCCTATCGCACAAGGACATTCGCTGCGAAAGTCGATCTTTTCTATCACTTGTAACTACGTTTTGACCACTTTTTTCCAAATTTTTAAACAATCCGGTTTTCTCCTATCGCCGAATGGTGTTGCATTTGTCTTACTATTGCAACTAACGTCATTTTTCGGGAATACAGAAGCACTATTTGACCCCGTTCCGCTTGTGTTAAATCGCGTGTTTTATCTAATTCACTATTGTCCTAACACGATACAAACAAATATCGCATACTAGATCTTACTTATAAATAAGACTCTTCTCTATTCTCTCCCTGCTTACGTTTTGTTATTTACAAAGGCGACTCTTAGTTATAAATCTCTTTAATGCATTGGTTTCTTGGAAATGTAATTAGTAATACAAATATAGCATTTCTACATGGGTGTCTAATACATACGAGTATATATGAACTAATATTTTGTTAAATTAGCCTTTGCTTTAATCACGGCGGCAATTCTTCTCGGTATGCTTCTGATACGTGACACTAATTTATTCAAACTCCGATTATTGTGTCAAGTATCTTAAATATTTTGTTTTGAAGCAGTTACGGTCGGGTTTGGAGTTGTGTAAACGATCAGTTTTAAACTATTCCATAAATTTTTGATTGGGTTGCTTGGCCATGGCAAAATTTGTAAGTTCCTGTCAGAAAACAAATCTTTTATTGGTTTTCATCTGTAGCACGGTGCACCGTTTTGCATAAATTTGTAAATAACATCTCCAGAACTCCATGAATTAATGTATTGATTCTACGAATTTGTACTGTACTTGGTTCATCGTACCAATGACATAATAGAGAAGCACTAGCTATTTTCCTGTATGCAGGACAATAGCTGAAGGATGCTTAACTGTTCTGATTACTACAGCTTCATAGAAACGTTCGTATGGTCTCTTAATGAAGGGGAAATTGTCTGCTACCTTCTCTGAGTACAATTCATCACTGAACATAATCTTGAAGAGAGATTTTGACATAAACAAAATAATGATGCATATCTTTTCCCAGTTTTCAGCCGTGAGGTTTTTTTTCTGTTTCGCCCATTGTGATGTCATTTTCTTCATCTTCTCGGTCAATTTTGGTTGTTTTCGCTGGCAGGTGACTATAAATTTTCTCGTATAATCGAGATCGCAAAGTAGGTCGCTGTCGATTCTCTAATGATGTTTTAACAATTAATCTGTCTCCACGATCTTTATCTATCTTGTTCTGCCACAATGAATGCGGTCGCTCGAAGTGGATAGTAGGTTTTCTGCAATTAACTTTGCGACCCTGTCCACTGTTTGACGAGAAACACGTTTTCGCTTTGCTATTTCTCGATAAAAATATTTCTCACTTTTTAATAAAGTTTCTATTGCCACTTTTTGCACTGGTAATGTTTTTACGTTTCCCCATTGTTCAAAAATCGCGACCCTCCACAAAGACAAAATTAAAATGTCATAAGATTTTGAAACTAATTATATTTCACAAATTCGATATCTGCACTAAAACTTTCACTTTGCACATACAACGTTGCACTCAGAATGACGAAAAGCTGTTAAAAGTAACCTCCTATAATTTAAGAACTTAAAATTCTGTGAATTCATATCAGAGCAAATCTATTATGCTTAGGGCCTTTAGGACCGTGATGTGACTAGTTGCATCAATTGACTTATACCAGAGTTATCTCTACAGACTAAACAACTGAATCCAGAACCATGCTATCGATGTCCGAGATTCGAACCCGGAACTTTCGGACTTGATGTTTCGTAAATTTTATATTTAAATTTTAAAAATAATTTATTTGCGTTTATCTGCTCTTGCTAATATTTCGTCCTTTTCTTTTTGTTACAGCTTGGGAAGATATTATTAGGGAGACTAACGGAAGTGTTAAGTACTATACGGAAGAATTATAATATGTGATTGTGATTTTTGAGAACTGATCGACGTGTGAAATAAAGGAAAAAAAAATAAAGCAAGAAAACGAAACAAACGAAGTATGGGGTTGATGAGCGTGCGTAAATCCCCCACACCGAAACGAAAATAGAAAAAAAAAACCGAGTGATATATTTAAATAAAATGAGAATAATGGACCAGACCTCCTAGTCAACCAGTTAAGTTTTGTTTCTGTACTTTACATAGAATGAAAGAAAAAGAAAAAAAAATATGAAAAGTTAATTTTGAATGAACACATTTTGTGTCGCGTTTTCTTTAAGTGTTTTCGTAAAAATAAACAAAATATTTCAAAAAAAAAAAATAATAAAATGGATTAAGAAACATAACAGGAATAATACAAAAGAATTGCGGTATAATTAAATAATTATATTTAAAAAAAAATCAAAGATTATACAAAACACTCAGAAGCATATATATTACATAAATATTATATATTAAAGTGATAAAAAAAAACAAAAAATAATATTACGTATTGTTTCATTTGTTTCTGCCTGTTGTGTTATATAAGTGATACGAATTTTTCGCGAATAAAATCTATTTAAAAAATAAAAAAACGTAATATACCATGAAATAATGTGCGGTGACTTTTTTTTAGCAATCGGGATCAAGGATATATCTAGAAAAAAAAAATAATATGAAAAACGCTTCGTTTTCTTAAGCTGCTTCAAAAAATGTATTACCACAATAAAATTATAAGGGTACAATAGAAAAAAAAATCGAACGTTTAAAGACCAAAAAAAAAATACAAAAAAATTACAAAATATGGAATACGCCATTTGCATTTCTATGAATAAATAATATCGTATAGGCATTGTTTTCTTTTTGATATTGCAAAATTTTCGTGATATTGGGATATTTGTTTTTTTTTTTTTTTTTGTAATTTTACCAAACTAGTTTAATTTTCCGGTATTATACGTGTATAGAGAATTTATACTTAATCGTATTATTTATGTCTCTTCCCGGCTACGCCCTCTACGCCCTCTTCGCCCTCTTTTATTTTCGTTCCTTCTAATATATACTCATATATTCCCTATATTTCCATAAAATTTTTGAGTCGCATTTTTATTTTCTTAATGTTATTGGTTTTAAAGTAAACGAATTATATACTGAAATATTTTTAGCTAATTTCTATTTAAAAACAATATTTTTACATTTTTTTAATAACTAGGTAATAGAAAATTAAAATTAAAGGTACTAAGACGAACGTGAATTTCGGACGAATTCCAAAATTCAATTATGAATTTGCAGTTCATTAAAATATAGAGGATGAACATGGAACTATGTCAGGGAGAATTTGGAAAAGTGAAAATTTGTAATTTCTGGGTATACATGTCTATTTTATGATGTCAAAAATATAGAATTAACATTTTGTAAATGTAACTAAATATACATACAATAAGTGTTATATGATAGAGCTTTCGAGTAATCTTCTGTGAATGTTTGTATTATAAAAATTACATAGGCCTCAGGTAGTATCTTGAGGAACACTCGATAGTTGCAATCTATATTTTTTTTTATTTTGAATAATTATTCGCGTATTGAAATTTAATTTTTAAGAGTTTGTTAATTAAGTAAAAAGGTTTTCCAAAATTGGATCAACTGCTGTATTTTTTTAAGATATACATTCGCAATTCTTGATGAAAATTGTATAGATATTAGGTAAATATCCTGAGGGACTTTCGGTTAGAATTTTCGATTACAAAATATGCGTTAATGTTTAAAAAAAAGAATACCATCTTTATTTCTATATCTACAAATTATTTTATGCGTTTACCATGCAGCATGCATTAAACAATATCTGTTTTACGTATTTTTTTATGAATAAATAAGTGCATGGTAAAATTTTATTTTAAAACATTTCAAAATAAGTTTGACCAACTAAATTTTAAGGTATCTAATGTAATCTATATTTTAAAAAACCCTCAACATATTTTCGAGATATAAATTTGTAATTTACATGGATTTCTTTTATTTATTATATTGGAATTTTAGGTAAAAAAGTATAAGTTAATGTTTAGAATAATAAGAAATTGTTATTTTTATTTTAAATTATGTATTTATAAGTATAATGCAATTTAACATTATTCATTTTTCTTATTTATATTCATTCTTCCTATTTTGCATTAAAAAAAATTCTTCAAAGTGCACGTGATTAGATATTTTTTTGAAAGCCGATTAATCAAAAGCTGGAAACGTAGAAAGTCCTTGTTTCTGTGAAATAACGCTATATTATAATAAATTCATATAAACATAAAATATGCATGTCACAACTAGTAATAAATCAGCTTTGTGTTTTTATACAAAATAAAGCCAACATTTATAACATTCAATACGTATTTAATCGTTAAAAGTGGAAAATAAAGTTCTAAATGTCATTTCTCTTACGACTTTAATATTTTTAGCTCTTTTTTTTGTCAACTTTGAGTGTTAGTACGGGTACAAAACTTCCTACACCACAGAATCTGGTAGTAAAACTAAATATGGAGATTCAAGTAGTTTAACAATTATCAATAGTTTTATGTGAAATAAATTATTTTTATTTTATTTTAAATATTTCGGTTGTCATCATTTAAATATTTCGGTTGTCATCAGGGTGTAACGTTAATAGTATAGAATTTTAAAAAAACCGTATAATTCTAAATATTACTTAGAAAATGATATATATTTTGAATTTAATGCAGAACTGTTGTATAATTTTAATATAAACGAATGCACTGTCATAAGATTAGTTTTATTGTCAATATTAAGGAAACGAAATACTCCAGAATTTTAAAATCGTAACACAAAGAAATTGTTCCTTAGATTAGGAAGACTTAATAAATACTCATCATAAAAAACATTTTTATGTTAAAATGTGATTCGATTCATTAATTCATTTCGTACTTTCTTTGATCTCGTTGTATTAAAATGTTTTAAAAATAATAATTCAAACTTCATTCGGGGGGTAAAAAACTAAATTATTAACTCAAATTTGGACCTACAGGATTTTATTTTAATTTTATTCAAATTTAAATTTTCTGAAGCTATCGCAATTACAAATTCTATTCTTTTATGTTCAGGTATTAAATCGTTGGAGATAAATAGTTAGTTTATATTAATGTTTCGGAGGAATTTTTCCCTCTTTTTCAAGTTGTGTGTAACTATGCATTTTTGTAAATTCACAATTTTCAACACGGGAAAAAGTGTACGTACTTATAAATAAATATATATTCTGAAAGAAATTATTTATTAAAAAATAGCAAATTAAGATACATATATACATATATATATAAAATTGGTGTTCTATGTTAAAGGAAAAAAGAAAAACAATTAAATAACTAACTTGAAAAGTGGGAAAAAGTAATTCTTTTATTATCCCTGATTTTTAAAAACTCAAAACATAAAACAATAAAATTTATAGTTTGAATAAAACGACATTAAATATTAAATAAAAAAAGAACTAAAACGCCACACCTCTCACAGAGAGATTCTTTATTTTTTATATTAAAATGTTATAATAATTTTAATTTTCAAACTTTGTTTGATTCAAGAATTGATGAATGAAAGTTCAACACAAAAAATGTACAATTTTTTTGTAATAAAAAAGAAATATTTAATTTTGTGAAAGTAGAAGTTAAATATTGTAAAAAGGAGTCTTCATTAGTATTAAATGTAATAAATCTTTTTTAATTTAGATAAAAAAGCTTATATTGCAAGTTTTATTTTTAATATTACATTAAATAACGATAAATAATAATAAATTTTTTTTTATTTTAGTAATATTATTTTTGATTTGAATATAATTTTCGAAAATATCCAATTAGCCATTATTACGTATATTTTAATTATTTTTTTTTATTTTACAGTTATGTATGAACCAATAACATTGTTAAAATAAAATTTGAGAAAAGAAAGGTACTCTCATACAACAGGGAACAAACAATATGTCACGCAGCAGATTCTAAATCTAAATAAATATAATTAATTCGTAGAATAACTTCTGACAGGACATTTTGAATGTTCCCTTGCTAAGTACGTACTATTATATACTTCTTTATGTTCCCTACACTTTAAAAAGAATTTTTCGTTTGTTATTTTACGTCTCCCCTTTTTCTCCGTGCGAACGTTTTGAATGAAAAAAATGTATAAAATTCGCTTGGTCATCTTCAACGATATTCCTAATTTATTTCGAAATACGTTATTGTAATAAAACGCTGAGAAAAAATGTTTAAAAAAAAACTGAAACGAACAGAACGGGGTCTTCCCCGTTAATTATTTATTAAATCTGCGATCGACTGTACTTCGTCGATGCAGGACTTAAATGAAATAAAATAAAATTCAAGTGATTGTGTTGTGTTTTATAAAAATATATATCTGAAAAAAAAAACACTTACAATAATATATGATATGTATTATAAAATAAGTAAATGAATAAGGAAAAGAACTGCATACTTGTATAAAAAAAAATTATAAATATAAAATGCTGAACGCTGTTTTTACTATCATCAACTGGTACTTGCGGCAAAACGTAAATAGAACAATGTTGTGTATAAAATAAAGAACTTTCCACAGAAATATTTGCAAATAAAAAAAATATTCAAGATATGTAATATAATTCAATAATTTGCACCAATGAGAAACAAAATTGAATACTGATATATAAGAAAGATTTTGAAATGTTGTTTCTTAGAAAATTTATTTAGTTTTTGGTTTCTTTTTTTGTATGTGTATATATATATATATTTCTTATTTCTGTTTTCGTAAGTGAGAAATTGTATTTATGATGAAAGGTGGTGATGCAATACGCAAATTTAATCACGTGCTTATTTCTTTTCGCTTAATCCAGCAGGGTAAAAACACTTTTTGTATAATGTAATGATAACGAAGATAATAATAATAATAATAACATTTATGAAGATTGAATTGCTTTTGCATCACATCGAAAAAGAGATATTTTCTTGTATACAATATGAATAATTTATATAATATATAGAAAGCCACATTGTATATATAGTGTATCCTTAGATTGAGTTGGTAATGGAAAAATATTAACTTCGTATCTTAAATTTTGTTTAACTTTTTTTAGAAAATTATTTTTATTAGAGATTTTGATTGCGTAAATATTATAATTTCTTTATGAGCTTATTACAAGCTGACAATCAATTCATTTCTAATTTGTATGTGCCTCTTGCAAGGTTTTCCCAAGCTTTCATTAACAACTTATTTGCTTTTATTGAAGTCTTGTTGCTGTATAACATTACAAATTTATATCATGCAGTTTTTATTTTGCACGTTCCTAATTCGATTGGCTTTAACAAATATTGAAAATATATCGTCAGTATCGATGTACAATCTTAGTATTCTAGAAGACTATTTGAGTAGTCGCTTATTTTCACATCTCTCAAGTGAAGTACGTACCCCTAACTCTGTTCAGAATAACACCGCACTGAACAATTATTCTAGTTTTAATTATGGATAATGGTTTGAAAACTGCAATTTTAAAAAGAAAATAGTCTTATTCATGTTTGATATTTCCAATTTGATTTGGATATTACTTTTGGTTCGATGGAAATATAGTTTTGTCTCCAGTAACTTGTTTCAGAACGAAATATAATCTCGAACCTTTAATTAAACATCTCTCAAGTGAAGTACGTACTCCTAACTCTGTTCAGAATAACACAGCACTGAACAATTACTCTAATTTTGATTTCGGGTAATGGTTTGAAAACTGCAATTTTAAAAAGAAAATAGTCTATTCATGTTTGATATTTCCAATTTGATTTGGATATTACTTTTGGTTCGATGGAAATATAATTTTGTCTCCAGTAACTTGTTTCAGAATTAAACGAAATATAATCTGTTCGAACCTTTAATTAAACATCTCTCAAGTGAAGTAGGTACTCTCTCAACTCTGTTCTGTTCAGAATAACAGCACTGAACAATTATTCTAGTTTTAATTACGGATAATGGTTTGAAAACTGCAATTGCAAAAAGAAAATAGTCTATTCATGTTTGATATTTGCAATTTGATTTGGATATTACTTTTGGTTCGATGGTAATATAGTTTTGTCTCCAGTAACTTGTTTCAGAACGAAATATAATCTCGAACCTTGAAAAGTGTAGTATTTTAGTATTTATACTGAGCTGGTTATATTATTAAAAATGCTATTGGCACCATTCAATGACGTTGATGGTTGTAAAATTGTAATTGTAAAAAAAAGTAATCTGTGCTTTATATTTAGAATTTGGAAAATACATTTGATTCGTTGAGAATATAGTTTCGTCTGCAGCAACTCGTTTCTGATTTAAACATAATCTTGAGCCTCGAAAGTATTTAAAGTTTATTATAGTATTTATAATTGACTTATTCGTTACTTTAAATAAAGATGCCTTCGGAACCTCCTTATAACCTACTGCTGTATATACATGCCGTTTCAATTAGTGCACAATTTCTTCTTTATCATGGATTGAATTTGTTACATCAAAATTAATTATTAGCTTTCTTAAGGTAATGTAAAAGTACGAGTTTGTTATTTAAATCCAAAGAGAGGAGAAAAATATTTTCCTATGTCTTAAAAGTCTTCTCAAAATTTAAAATCCTCACCAATTATTTTATACTAAATTTGTAATCTAAGTCTTTATACAGACCCGATGAATTTAATCATATTTCAATATACGTATGGTTAGTATGAGTGATATTATTTGTTATACAAATATAGATTAGCAAGCATCAACATTTCTCGAAGATTCTGGGTCTCGGATTTTACAATTATCCATCCTCGTATAAATTATTTGCTTTATTCTCTATGTGATTGTACTTATCAAATAAGAATTATTGGCATTTCTGCAGCAGTTTTATTCTCTAGTATTTGGTATGTTTAGCACATCAATTTTAAAGTTAAGTTCATGTTTCTTTTTGTAAATAAACATATTTTAAAAGTTTTTTTTGGAATAGAAGTATATACATACAAAAGCAAACTTGAAAAAATAGTTTCTTATCAACTCAATCTTTGGACAGCTATGTATACATGTGTATATACCGGCTGTCCCGCAATAGGGTATCTATAACTGAATTAAATATTTTTTAAGTGGTTTTAAGTTAAAAAGTCAACAAACTACCCTCAAACATTTAAATTCATTGCGTAAAAGAAAAGTTAATATTCCAAGTTCCAGTCGTTGTAAATTTATCATTAATACAGAGTATTTAACTAAATTTGTCGTAATGATAAGTTACTTTATATTCAAAAAGTGTTTCGGAATCAAAAACTTGCTGGAAAATATTGAATAATAATAATAATATGTATTTTCAGCAAGGCAAGAATTTATGTTGAAATAAAGAAATCACAGACCAATATTTTGAAAATATCTGGTAATGAACATTGTCGAAGTTAAAGTTTTTTGTAATAGTATTCTACGATGGATCTTTAAAGAATCAAAACGGATTGCATATTAACATTTCTTTTGCCACTTTTAATGAAATAATGAGAAGGGTTGGTTATTACAAATTTCTTCTTTTGAATCCTGTGACCTTGATAAGTAAAATATCACCAATATTATATTGAAGTCATAGCGGTCAAGAAGTCCAATGGAATCATTATAACATTGGATGTAATAAATTCAATAAATAATCGACATTTTTAAATTATTTGCTTTAAAAAATTGTTTTAAATTGAAACTTAAATCAGCAACAATCGATAAGTATTAAATTAAAGATTTTTTTGCCTAAGTTAATTGAAAAACTTATACTTTTGTCCCTTTAAAAAGCAACGATTCAAAAGGAAATGCGTAAATATCCATCTTTTTTTAAATTAAAATAGTGAACGAAATACCTTTAAAAGTTATTGAAACTCTATTAAGAAACCCGTATATATAAATAATGAAATATAATCTGTAGAATATATATATATTACATAAAAATTACCTGAATAGGTTTTTTTTTTTTTGATAAAAACAAATTCTATTCCACTTTTATTGTTTTTCTCGTCATATTCGTTTCTTTTTATTATTATTGTTGTTGATCGTACCCATTTATTGATATATATATTATAAATAATGTATTATATAAATATTATGTTAGGTTTATATAAATTTATGTCGAATATTTGTTATCGCCCCCCCCACCTTGTCCCCATCTGTCTTTTCCCAAATATTATTATAATTATTTATTTTAAAATATATTGAAAGTGTACACTTTACTATATATGCATATATATCCTATCGTCCATTTTTTTCTGTTTAATTCTTCAAAAACTCATGCGAAAGAGCATTTTTATTTCTTCCCCCCTTCACTTATTTAATTCAAATTTGTATATTGGTTTAAATAAATGTTTGTTAGAACGATGGAGACGATCAGCAATTATTATTTGTTTTGCCTATACCCCTCTCCCATACATTTGCAACAAATGTTAAACGCGTCGAGGAATGTATGTCGATTTCGACCAATGAGAACCTACTAGTTTGGCGCCTCAGTTCAAGCTGAATATGATTTTTTTAATTTGAAACTGAAGTAATTAGTGAAAAGAATGATTTTCTTCCCATTGAAATTTATTAAATTATTTTAACCAGTTTAATATACGGGGTATAAATTAATTTTACATCAGATATTTGTAAAATATTAGCTGCACAAGTGAAATGTGTTTTAATAAAAATTGTTTAAATAAATTTTACGGCAGAATGATGCATTACATTTTATATGATCTCTGAATTTTATAACTCTAAAACTTGTGAATTAAGGATATTATTGTAGAAACAGGAATATATTTAATTAAACATTCCAGTTTAACCACAAAAATAATTCTACAACTGAATTAAATGCATCAGATTACTATCCCCCCACCCAAAGTTAAGAATCAATATTCTCTCGACCTTAAAAGGGTATCAACTCTTTAAGGTTGAAAATGTATATACGACAAGCTTTGTATATAAAATAGTGATTTATTTTGCGTTCCTTTTATTTCTTTTCAAAGCAACAAAATCAAGTAATTACAGAGTTTAAAACAACTGAAAATTAGTCTGTTACGTAGACTTCCGCGGTCGTGGTCCATTACTATCTACTGCTGGGCTGGAACCGCGTCACTGGTATAACTGCCGACGTTTCGTACCCACTCGTATGGGACATCTTCAGGGCTCAACTGCTGCAATTGTCTGTCGCATTGAAATTGGTGTAAGTCGATGGTGGACAGGTTTATATATGGGTTAATGGAGCGTTACGGTTACGTTTGGAGATGCAGGATTGCCAGGCGTTGTGTAGGGGGTAGCCATCATCACGGTTAAGGTTATTGGGGTGCTTAGAGATCTATAGATTCGCGGATTTTTGCGACGAAACGTCGGCAGTTATACTAGTGACGCGGTTCCAGCCCAGAAGCAGATAACTGAAAATTAGTTTTTTTTTTTTGTTCTATTGAGGCCAGTATATAAATACAGGTTTAGTGACACTCTAAAAATATGTTTTCAGTTAAACTATTATTATGTTGTATGCATCAACACTTTACATGTAGGGAAGTGGGTACAAAGTAGTGTATTCAAAATTAATAAAAAAAATATAGGACAACACATTGAAAATTGAGTTTATTAATCTGTATTTCCTTGTTCACTATATATATATTTAGTGTGCGCCAAAATTTTAAGAAATAATGCTTGATTTTAATATAAAAAAAAAACAAACCCTTTAATACCTATGTATGTAACTTATTTTGTTGTAATTGTTTCCTATCTTTGTGATTTGAAACTAATTAACAACAAACAACTTTAAGGCGAAATTGAACCGTGTACCCTTCAACTAACTTCTGTAATTGTAGCTTTGATACATATGTTACTGCATAAACAATTTTATTTAAATATGTCTATAGATTTTCTAAGCATTGAGGTTTTGATGAATGCGATGCTGTCCTTACAAGAACTTTAATTAAAACTACTTATAACCTCTTCATTATCATACATGTGTAACTAGCATAGACATTTCTCCAGCACAAAGTAGTATGCTTGAAGTATATTTAAATGCAAATCTTTTGTTCTCTAAAATGCAATATATTGGATCGGTTTCATATGGGTAATATACACACATCATAATGAGGCTTCTGTGTGTATTGTTTAACTGTCTTAGGTTATACTTCACTCCTTAAAGTCGTCTAGTATATAACCTGAAGTATAGACCCGAATAATACCATTTTAATTTCATTTGACTAGAGATTATTTCACTATACAATGAGAGACTGATTTAAATTTTCTTTAGTAATTTCAATCTGTGTTGGATGTGTTGTTTTTCTAATAGTGATACTCTTCCTGGACTTGTAGCATCTACAGCCGTCAATTTAAAAAGTCTAAGCTTTTGTTTAATATGCAATAAAGTAAAAATATTTCTCCATACGATAAGTGATCGATTTGAATTTTCTTTAGCAACTTCAATCTATATTGGATGTAATATTTTTCTAACAGTGGTATTCTGCCTGTAGTTGTAGCATCTACGGGCGTCGATTTAAAGATCTAAGCATTTGTTTAATTTGCATTGAAGCAGCGAAGTAAAATGATTTAACGTACCTGTTAATACAATAATCTCTAATAGTTGTTTTTCTAATTCTTTTCATTCTTTCAGGATGCGTTTTATATTTTATCACGGTAATAATCATTTTAACCAAATGTTTTGTATAATTGCAATAAATTTGCAACTTTTTCCTTTCTCTTATTAATTTTTGATTTAATTGAGATAGACATTTAGGAGTGGAATCCTTTGCTTGACTCTTACTGTTTCTAAAACATAAATAAATATTTGCATTACTTCCTCCTTACACTTGATGTTCTGTTATCATTTAGCTTATCAAGTTTTGCTTATACCACTAAATCAGAAATTCTACTAATTTTTGAATACATTTTCCAATAGCTTCTTCAATAATGATGTGTGTTGTTGTATAGATGGCTCTGATATAAGAAATTGAGCGAATTTGAATTTTATATTCTTATATTTCATCGATATTTTGTATAGTACTGTTTAAAGTATCACTTTTGGAGCAATTAACCCTATAGATATTTATTAAAAACGAGTTAAAGAATGTCGAATATACTTGCCTATTTGTTTGCTTTGATTAAAATATATTCTTTTATAGCTCCGTTGTTTGCCCAATGTAAACACTATATTATACGTACTTTATATGTCATTCATTTTATTTTTGTAATTTGGATTTTAAATTTTCAAACAAATTATTGTTTTTATCATTAAAAAAAATCTTAAATGTACTTCACGATAAACACAAAAAGAAACAAAACAAGCTATTTTATTAAGGTATAAACTTTAAGAATAACGAAGAGGTGTTTGTACAATCTTCTACATTTCATTGATGTTCATTCATATTATTAACGCTTCATTATTGACGTTGCCCGCTTTCTTTTACTGCCAGAGTATTCTAAAGACGAATCTGGCAGTGTAATCAAACACTTTTGTTGCACTACGGAATTGGAAAGTAAATACAATTAGTTACACCGGCTGTGGAAGCCTGCGGAACATTTATAATGGATGAACCTTCAGCGTTTACAACATTTTGTTCATTTTCTTTTAGGGCCTGTCACTTTTTTTGTGTTTGGATCTATGTTGTTATTTTGCGAGTTTTCCCACGCTAGAGCATGTGTTCAAATTTTTTCCGTGTTTGAATAACATGGATGAATATGATTTTTAACTAAGATTCTATAGCGTTTTGCATTTATATTTCAATATTATTCCCTATAAGACGTCTGCGTTACCAGAGACAGAGAATTTTTTTACAAATAAAAATTGTATTTCCTATTTATTTTCATGCAAAAGTTGGTTCCTAGGTTATATGTTGGTATGTAATTTTCAAACGCTAATTTTTATAATCACTAAAAATATACATATCGTTTAGCTGCTGTACTATAAAAGACATGTACAGACAGACATTTACAGAATACTTTTTTTTATAATTTCGTTAAAATATAGCATATTTTACAGTGTTGCAAACTTTTCGATAAAATGCGATTCCCAGGGATTGAAAATCACTGGCATTCTCTTCAATAAGAGGAGGAAGGGGAACTAAAATCGAGAATCACTATTAATACATGAAATATATATAATTTTGCATAAAAGATTATGTCAAGCAAACGGCCTTCTCTAACAATGTTTCAAAGAATTCGATCCTTATTCTTTACCAGATGAAAGGTCACTGGATGGTCGATGTAGACTTTTCCCAAGTATTTCCGCAAGAAAAAATCTGGCATCCGTTGATATGACCGCTTCTTTCTAATGCTCCGCGAAAAAAGTACTCATTTTTGTTAGAACCAATTTGGAAAGTAGTTTAGCGTCTTACGATAGTGTTTATTTATAATAGCGATTGTTTAAGCTCTACCATTCTCGAAAAATACGGGTTGATGCTACAACTTTAAATGATACACCAATCAATTTTAATAAGATCGATTGTAGGCTTTTAACACTGTATATTGTTAACAAATCTAATCAAATCAAAATGAACCTTGCTGTTTATAATGATTATTTTTAAACATTTAAATTGGTAATATTAAATATATAAAAGATCAACATACAAGCCGATTTAAAATATATTGGAAAAAAGGCGGAGATATATTCAAACGGCTGTTTCATAAAATAAAAAACATAAACCATAAAAATCACTTTTTAATAAAACATGCCACTCTCGCTAATCCTCTTATATTTTTTTCACCAGTCTTCTCATTATGTCACAGGCTGTGTTAGAAGAATGTCTTAGGAATACACATTTTCGTTTCAAAAAAATCCAATTTTATCCAAACTTACGCAGTTTCTCTCTGGTATCCTTTGCACTAGTTGTCTTATTATGTCTCGAGCTGTGTTAAAAGAATGCCTTAAGGATTACACAATATTTTCGTTTCCAAACTATCCAATTTTATCCAAGCTTACGGAGTTTCTCTTTCTCGTATCCTTTTCATTAGTCGCCTTATTATGTCTCGAGCTGTGTTAAAAGAATATCTTACGAATACATATTTTCGTTTTCAAAAAAAATCAAATTTTATCCAATTTACGTCGTTTCTCTGTCGTATCCTTTTCACAAATCGTCTTATTATGTCTCGAGCTGTGTTAAAGAATGCCTTAAGGATTATACAACATTTTCGTTTCCAAAATATACAATTTTATCCAAGTTTACGTAGTTTCTCTCCCTTGTATCCTTTTCACTAGTCGTCTTATTATGTCTCGAGCTGTGTTAAAAGAATATCTTACGAATACATATTTTCGTTTCCAAAAAATTCAATTTACGTAATTTCTCTCTCGTATCTTTTCACTAGTCGTCCCATTATGTCTTCAGCTGTGTTAAAGAACGTCTTACGATTACACAATATTTTCATTTAAAAAAGATCCAATTTTATCCAAGTTTGCATAGTTGTCTAAAAAAATTACTCAATTTAAATAAAGACCAATTACGTTTGCGATTGTATTTTGGTATTCAAACCAGATAACGATTCCAAAGCAAACAAAAGTCTTCAATGCTGTATAATCTGGTGTAGAGATGGCTACATACTTCTATGGGTCCTAATCATGCATACATTGCATTGAAATTTTGACCGCATTATCTACAGGCTCTCGATATAGAAACTCCAAATCGGACAGTGCTTTAGGCTGAAACGAGACCAAGAAATAAGTCTTTGCAATCGTTTGGAATTTTAAATTGACAAATCTTTATTAGAATTTTACTTTTTCTACTAAAAATATGATATTTTTAAAGGAATTTCGATTTTTATTTTCATTTTGAAGAATATTTGTAACATATCGAAACACCTGCAATTTTACAAAGTTTCATCGCACCGAAATAAATCAATAATATTGGTAGATGTAGCCGCATTTTTCTTTCAATTTATTTTTTACTGTGTAAAAATTAAAGGTTTATATGGATAGCTTTAGATAAAAAAAAGGAATAACACATGGAAAGCTACTTATGTTTTATCTTAATATGCAATACACATGCGATCGTTTTGGGAATAAAACTCCCCGATTTTCCGATTTCCCACTGCCTAATAAATCAGATTGCATAGTTTTTTTACACGTACTTTCAGCAATAGGTAAAGAGAACTAAATTTCCCGGTACATATACTCAAGATATTTAAAATCATTGTGTGTATAGTTATTGTAATTATGTTAATTAGAATTGATACAGATGTAAATGGAATTTTTGTTATTATCTGGATAATATTTGAAGTTCTTTTTAAACGTTTTGCAATATCTTTAATTAAAATATTTAAGCATTTTGATTAGGGGTCTTGCATTTATTTGGATGTTTTTCACGATGCTTTAAAACTTAATAACTGCAAGTATAAAGCATTTCACAAATAGCTACATATTATGTTAAGCGCCATCCATGATATAGTCTAAATATTGGTAATAATGCGTAGTTACTTTGTTACTGTTTGAATTACACTTTCGTTTTTAAGTTCTTTTTAATCGTCCTGCAATATCTTTAATTAAAATATTTATGCATTCTGATTAAAGGTCTTACAAAAGGATTTCGATGTTTCAAAACTTAACAACTGCCTGTTGTATAATCAATTTGATTGCAACATCTTAAAGCATTTGATTAAAAGATTAACAATATAAAGCATTTCACAAATGGCAAAACATTATGTTAAGCGCCATCTACTTGATTTTTAAGTAAGAATTGACAAGTAGTAAAACAAAATGGCGCTCAACAAACGTTTCGAATCTTAAGCCATGATATAGTATAAATATTGGTAATAATGCATAGTTACTCTGTTACTGTTTGAATTAAATTTTCGTTTTTAAGTTCTTTTTAATCGTCTTGCAATACTTTTAATTACAATATTTATGCATTTTGATTAAAGGTCTTACAAAAGGATTTCGATGTTTCAAAACTTAACAACTGCCTGTTGTATAATCAATTTGATTGCAACATTTTAAAGCATTTGATTAAATGATTAACAATATAAAGCATTTCACAAATGGCAAAACATTATGTTAAGCGCCATCTACTTGATTTTTAAGTAAGAATTGACAAGTACTAAAACAAAATGGCGGTCAATAAACGTTTCGAATCTTAACTCATGATATAGTTTATATATTGGTAATAATGCAGTTACTCTGTTATTGCTTGAATCAAAATTTTCGTTTCTAAGTTCTTTTTAATCGTCTTGCAATACTTTTAATTAAAATATTTATGCATTTTGATTAAAGGTCTTACAAAAGGATTTCGATGTTTCAAAACTTAACTGCCTGTTGTATAATCAATTTGATTGCAACATCTTGAAGCATTTGATTAAAAGATTAACGATATAAAGCATTTCACAAATGGCAACACATTATGTTAAGCGCCATCTACTTGATTTTTAAGTAAGAATTGACAAGTAGTAAAACAAAATGGCGGTCAACAAACGTTTCGAATCTTAAGCCATGATATAGTATAAATATTGGTAATGCATAGTTACTCTGTTACTGTTTGAATTAAATTTTCGTTTTTAAGTTCTTTTTAATCGTCTTGCAATTCTTTTAATTACAATATTTATGCATTTTGATTAAAGGTCTTACAAAAGGATTTCGATGTTTCAAAACTTAACAACTGCCTGTTGTATAATCAATTTGATTGCAACATCTTGAAGTATTTCATTAAATGATTAACAATATAAAGCATTTCACAAATGGCTACACATTATGTTAAGCGCCATCTACTTGATTTTTAAGTAAGAATTGACAAGTACTAAAACAAAATGGCGCTCAACAAACGTTTCGAATCTTAAGCCATGATATAGTATAAATATTGGTAATAATGCATAGTTACTCTGTTACTGTTTGAATTAAATTTTCGTTTTTAAATTCTTTTTAATCGTCCTGCAATACTTTTAATTACAATATTTATGCATTTTGATTAAAGGTCTTACAAAAGGATTTCGATGTTTCAAAACTTAACAACTGCCTGTTGTATAATCAATTTGATTGCAACATCTTAAAGCATTTCATTAAATGATTAACAATATAAAGCATTTCACAAATGGCTACACATTATGTTAAGCGCCATCTACTTGATTTTTCAAGTAAGAATTGACAAGTACTAAAACAAAATGGCGGTCAACAAACGTTTCAAATCTTAACCCATGATATAGTATAAATATTGGTAATAATGCATAGTTACTATGTTACTGTTTGAATTAAACTTTCGTTTTTATCGACAATCAATATGTTTTCTCATTGAATCGAAATCGATATACATTTTTTAAAAGCGTTCCCAAACGCTTAAATATCTTCATAATTTTTGTTTTGCCTAATGTGCGACGTAATATAAAAAAAATAGAATTATTCAATTAATTATGAAAAATATATATTATATAATATGTATATTATTTTAAAATGCTTATTCTTAGCTGTGATTTTTTTAGAAATCTTATCCCCCGCCAACCACGCCCTTCATGACACACGTT
Source organism: Dermolepida albohirtum (assembly GCA_031893035.1). Lineage (NCBI taxonomy): Eukaryota > Metazoa > Arthropoda > Insecta > Coleoptera > Scarabaeidae > Dermolepida > Dermolepida albohirtum. Next base: position 93,705 of record JAVIWB010001590.1, on the reverse strand, counting down.
CCACCACTTGACACACTTTTGCCTTTCATTTTTCCTTTAATTAAAAAAAAACCACACCTTTTAATTTATTTAATATTTATTGCATATTGATATAATTAGCTAAGGTAATATTGTTACTATTATTATTCCACATTTTGCAGAAACTCTCCGTAAAATGCAAATAATAAATTGTTTTATAGTGTTTATTAATTCCGATTTTAAATTAAACTTGTTATTACAAAATATGTATATTTTTTCCTTCTCTGTATTGAAGAATGTAAAAAAATCATTTTATACATATACGAACAAATATAGAAAAATCATCAATATTAATATTTGTAACAATAATAATAAATAAAGTTGCGTAATATGAAATTATTTTGATAAGAAAGAATTTGTAAATATATTAAATTAATTGCTTTCTTTTTGTTTTTTCGATGCCCTTTCCTTTTGTTTTGCGAAGATTCGTTTGTAAAAATAAATCATAATTTGCCAAAGTCTCAAAATTATATTTTCTAAATGTTTATTATTACATACATAAACGATTTGTTTTTAAAAAGTATTTCCTATAAATATTGTATGTAAATATGTTAATGTTATACAGATATACTTCTTGTAGATGCTTTCTTTTTAGCAATTAAAAGTTTATTTTTAACCAAAAATAATATTTTGTGTTATTTATTTTGGGGTTCCATCCGGTTTTACGTTCACCACGAGTGAGCAACAATGATTGACTTGATCTTTTACTACTTTCCGCACGCCCCATATCAGTATTTACTTCCTTTTTTCTATCTGAAGTTAGCAGCTTAGTAATTTCTAGTGTTTTTCTACTCTATCTTTATGTCATTAACTTTTCATTGACGTGCGGTATACAGAACTTGTTTTGTGATTAATATCCATTATTTATACTTATATGCTAGCCTTCATCAGTCTTTCCAAAGTCTTCACACATACGCAGCGAAAATGCCGTTTTCACAGTAGTATTTGTTGTTTACATAGTAGCTAGCATATTTTTATAAGAATTGCGAGACACTGTCTATTTCCTTTTTAAGAGGAAGTAAATATTGAGGTGATATGTATGGAAAGAAGTGTAGGATCAAGTCACTCATTGTTGCGCACACTGTAGCTTGCAACATGTCTGTGGGTTGAAACATTTTAGTTGTTGCTGACTATTGAAGAAAACATGCTCACTTCAAATATACAGGACTAGTTTTTGAGTTACAGGTAATCTATAACGACAAGAAAAAACATGTACTTTGTAAGAAAAAATATTATTAAAAAATAAAACTAATCATTAAGTTCCAAAAAAATTCGTTTTAAAGTTTTTCTCTTATTTGTAGACTTAGATAATAACGCATCAGGAACCAGCAACACATCATATACGTTCTTCCGTCGTAATGACTATGGACAAAGTAGAGTTTAATACTCTTATTATAGCCCTTAATTTTTAAATATACTGTATCTTGTCTCAGAATAAGGAGTGATTCAAATATTGCGCCAAAATAGTACATATTTTTAAGAGATTTTCATTAGTTCTTGAACAGGCAAGTTTAATATGGACAAATGAATGCCAAATCTCCGCCATTTATCATAATCTGTAAACGTTTAATTACATTTTTTGCATCGTTTTACTATATTTTTCTGTATTATTTAATAAAATCTGTACTTTTAAGTACAAAAATAAAATGAGTGATCACCAAGGTTCTAGCAAACAGTTGGTATTACCACCCAGAAAGCGTGAACGACTGGGACACCTGACGCGTGAAGAAAAACAAAACAGTTTTGAAAATATATTAAATGTTAACGTTGCAAACTCCACCAATGGGAACGACAGCAATTGTAACGAACATCTCTGAAACGCTAAGTAAGTTGTAGGTATTACTTCTATAACAATGTATTATAAAGAATGTATTGTAGGGCTGGCCAAATCAACTGTATATCGAGTTATCCAAGAATATAAACAGACAGGTGATGTCAGCCTTCCTAAAGAACGAGTAGGCAGGCATTGAAGGTGTCTAGAATTTAATGAATCTGTCTGTTTTTGTTTTAAAAATGAACTTGCACTTAATAAAATATTTGGAGAAATAACTAAAGATGAGTCCATACCAAAAATGAGTCGAGCAACTCTACAGAGATTCTTGAAACTCATTAATTTGAAGTAAGTGTTAATGAAAAATTGTTCATGTTATAACATATTCATATTTAATTTATATTTCAGATATGTAAAGCATAACAAGAAGAATATGTTAATAGAAAAGGATGAAGTTATCGGGTGGAGAAAAAAATATTTGGCAACAATAAAACATTACAGAAATGAAGGTCACCCAATATTTTACTTACACGAAACATGGTTAAATGAGGGACACAAAGGAAAAAGTTTGGATTGATGCCAATATAGCAGTGGTTTATTGTCAAATACAAGTGAATCCGATTAGTTGTACTGCTAATGCTTCCATATTTATAATCTTTGTTGTATTTTTGATGGAGTTTTATAATAAATATGAACAGTAGTATACATTTTACCTTGAATTTCATAAATAAATTTAATATGAATATCAATAATTTATGACTTACAAATATATATGACTTTTCTATTGAAAAGAAAATTTCATGGAATATTTATTTTAATAATATTTAATCTTAATTTTGGATAGATTGTACATATTAATCCAAAAAGTAACGTTTGTACAATCATACTTCCATTAAAATGAATTTTATTTCATTTATTTTTGTACAATAAAGAAAAACATTAATATTGTTGACAAACTACTACATTCACAACTGTTTATGTTTATATTTGAATCACTCCTTATTCTGAGACAATATATGCTAATTCAATATAATTTTCGATTTCCAAGAAAGTTTTGCATCACCGAGATAAAACCTGAGTCTGAGCTTGAACGCCTTTTATCTCAGTGATATAAAAGCTGTCCAAGCTCAGACTTACACGGTTGAAAGTCAAACGCACACTCAGTGTGTATTCGGCTTTCGACGATGTAAGTCTATCATGGACTTTGTCTTCGCGCGGATTTTGCCGGGGTTTCAGGTGTGATACTGTGATTAATTATCTACTGATGATTACAACTTAGAGTTATTGAGATATAAATGAAGAATCGATAAAGTAAATCAAAGTAAAACCAGAATGAAATATTGCAAAATTAATAAAGTATTAATACTGCAAGTATGAGGGATGCCCTGGATATTGAACCTAATGCAGTAAAACAATATTTTAGTCTGAAAATTGTATTTTATTTTTCGAAATGTTCTCAGTTACAGTCAATATATTTTTGCACTCAAATAAACCTCTTTTCAAAAGATTTTTTCCATGTTTTTTGAATTTTTCTCTTTTAAAAATATTATTTGCTTCACTGGTAGAAATAAAATACATTCTTTGTAATTTATGTTTGACATGTAATGATGAAATAAAAGTTGGTTCCTATATCAAAAGTATATCCATTAGTTTAATAATTTGTTTTTTTTAAAAAATAATCTACATTCGCTTATTTTTGGTGGATTACCGTGGATATTTTAAAGGTGTTAAACAAATGAGTGATGCTAGAGCTATATTAAGAATAACAAAATTAGTCCAAGACAAACAAAAGTAGAGAGCCACAGTAAATCAATTGAAGAGACAAAACGACCCTGCTTACAAGATCTTTTTATAAATTGTTACCACATAATAACGAATGTACAACAAAAAAATAATTTTTTCTAAACTTTTACAAAAAAAAAAATGATTTGTATGTTTCAAGAAAAGTACTTTTCACAGTTTATAAATGTGTTTTAATTTTGTGATGACGAATTTCAAGCAAAAACTAACCAAGTAATTACTTATGGAGAATATGATCAGTAGATACAATTTTTATAGCTAAAAAGTAAATTAATGAATGATGTTTAAATAATACATAGATTGGTCTTTTTATTTTATGCATTTTATTTGTTTTTCCATAGTTATTTATTAAGTGTTTTGTGCTTTCTTCTTGGCCTCAGCTTCCTTAGCACGCTTTATTTGCATTTCTCTTTGTTGTTGAACGACCTTTCGAAAAGTATCAGCTTCCTCTTCAATTTCTAAAACATAAATTTGATGTTACTAAGTTTTACACTAAAATTATTTATATTTACCTCTGGGATTCATTTCTTCCCCTTCTGAATCTGTACTGCTTTCATTACCAGGATGTCGGAGATATACATCGGATAATTCTCTTCCAGCTGGTAGTTCAGTAATTAATGAATCCTCACTTTTCTCTTTGGGCTTCTCTTTCTGTTTATTTTCTTCTGCTTCCTTTCTAATTTTTTCCCATTCAACTCTATAATCTCTAAAAATACATCGATAGTATTTCTACATTTAATTAAAATATGTAGTCTTTACTTTTCATATTCCATTCTAGCTTCTTCTATAGCACTGTACAATTCCTCGATTCCTTCTCCTGTAGCGGCCGATACTCCACAAACTTTTAAATTTTGATAAAATTCATCTAAAGTGAGAGCCATTGATCTAGTTAAATTACTTATATATGCATCGTCATTTTCTAGTGCTTCATGAAAAGCCTCGAAATCTTTCATCCAATCCAAAGCGTAATTGTGTTTAACCACATCAATTTTATTCATAACTATGATAAATGGTAAACGGGATTTGTACAATATCGAACAAGCATATAGCATGTTTGACATAAATGTGATTGGGCTAGTGCTTCTAACTGTGTCCATGACATACAAAACAACTGTTGGAAAAGACGATGCTAGTGTTTCAGTTATTATGGCTCCTAAAATATATAAAATCAAATATTTGCAATAAAAATTCATTTCTAATTGCATAAGTAACTTTATTACCTGACACTGACCAAGTAAACACTTCAATTTGCCCAGGAGTATCTAATACACAAAATTCATTTGTAATTTTTTCTATAAATTTTAAAACTTCTGGGAATTTTGTTGAAAATAAATTTAATGATGTTACGATACCACCATTTGGACCTAAGCCGTACTGTTTCATAATTTCTTTATAATTCACTGTATCTCTAATATCTGCAAAACTTATCTGATATAATAATATATAAGTGAAATACTGTTGCAAATACCAATGTTAGCAAAATAAGGCAAGTGAAGACAAGCAGGGTCTAAATTTACGACGTAGGGTTTCTTTTCTGAATTACTAAGTCTATGAACTAGAGACGTCTTTCCCGAACCTGCCATTCCCAATACTATCAAACAAACAGGGATTTTCTTCTCTGTTGTATCCATAGATTCAGAAATTCCACTTGCTTCGGCCATAATATGAAAGATTTTTAGGTTACTGTCTGGTTACTGTTGATGTTTTGAACTCATAAGTACTCATAACCTATAATCACAAAATGACAAAAAATTGACAATACTTTTAGCGTCACCTATTGTTTCCTTCGGAAAACATTTTTTATAATTTTTTATCAAATCCAATGAATTAGAAGGAAAATAAATAATTATTACTCATAAACACGCCTTTAAGTAATCTGATCGACACCGTAAAGGCTTAATTTCGACTTTTTACTTCTTTGTATCTACAACTATATAGAATAATATGTGTTATCAGATTTAGATTTTTTTGGTTATGTACTATAATTTACAAGAACAGTTCTGGAGGCGTACATATATTTACATTTACAGTTAATTATATTCGATTTAATAGAAGCACATCAGTCTAAGGAAATTCTAAATAAAGCGGTCTACAAATTTTTCCGATGGGTAAGTATTTTTCTTTATATTTCAAGTCTTAGAAAAAACATTTTTCTAACTTCAAAAATAAGCATTTTATTATGTCTATTTTATAATTTTTACAGCTCAAACGGAGATCTCTAAACTGCAACAACACTTAAAACTGTTAAAAGAAGAATATGCACAAATACAAAATCGTTATAACGATTTAGAAGCAAAATATCAAAACTTATCTGCATTATCACAGGGAGAAAACGATGAAAACTCTTTTACTTACAGATTATTAACTCTTGTCAAGAATCTGTACGCTTCGAAAACTTACAGTGATATAAAAATAAAACTAAAAGAAAAAGACATTAACTGTCACAAAATAGTTTTAAGTGCAAGATCAGATGAATGGAACGAAGCATTTTTATTAGATAAAAACTTATTGGACTGGACAAATGTAGAGGGTAATGTTGGAGAGAATATCATATATTGGTTATACACAAATGAAATCAATTTGAAAACTGATGATTTAACATTGCAAACTTTAGTGCAAGCTTATGAGTTTAAATTATTGAGTTTAGTGTGTAAATGTGAGGAAGTGCTGATGAAAAACGTGACAGTCAGTTCATGTGTAAAATTCTATTCTGTGGCTGAACAAGTAGGTGCTATAAAACTAAGAGATTTTTGTTCAGAAATGATTTCAATCTACTGGAATGAATTGAAAGCAAGTGATTTCGAACATATGTCGGGAGCTTTATTAACTAAAATGTTGAAAGAGAAAACTCAACTTCCATTGCATTCAGCTGTTCGTCTTTTAAGAGAGGATGTTATATTTTTACTGCTAATTGAAAACGCATCTAAGGTAAGATTACAAATCTAAAAATGTTAAATAAGTTGCAATACATCCGAATTTCATAATCTTTATTAAGTTAAATGTACATCAAAGCGTAAAATAATTAAATATCATGGTATGAATAATAAGAAATCTACAATAAAAAATAAAATATAAATATTATCACAGATATTTTTGACAAAGTCAATTGAGCAATATCAGGGGCTCCATTACATAAATTTCCATTACAATAACAGTACATAGTACGTGATATCTTGAAGCCTTTGTCATCAGACACTAAACAACCTTCTTTGTAAAAGTCCTTCTCAACAGCAATCGCTGTTTGCCAACGGCCATCTTCATATTTTTGATATTTGTATTTTTGGTTGGCACAATCTCGTTCTGTACCGTTTGTTGAGTTTCCAGTCAAATTAACACTATAGATTTTCTTCATACACGAAGTGGAATATGGACAATCTACTATATATTTTTCGGAATAATCAAATTTAGAGCATAAAGTAGTAGTTTCGTTAATATAATATACTGGTTTTGGTACTGGCAAACACTTGTAACATTTTATGGAATATATTGCTCTAGTAATAACTGAAACAAAAAAAAAACTATTATATGTTCATTTTAAATAATTATTGAGTTGTTATGAAATGGAAATGAATTAATTAATTTGTAAACAGTGTATTTTAGTGTACAACAAAAATAAGCCGTTTTTGTTAATTAAAACAAAAAATAGGAACTGTCATTATAGATTTTTGGCATATAAAGTTCATATATTATTTAATATAACGCTTTTATGTAAATATAGTTGTTAAATTTAAAAATTTTCTTTACAAATTCTTAGTCACATTTTTTTTAGCGTGATATTGATAATTGCTACGTTATATATTGATATAATTAACTTTCGAAGGAACCCTTGTATATAACGCATTGACGCAATCGCTGTACTTTTATTTTAGCATTTACAAAATAAAAAAAAGGACAAGGTTTAAGGTGTTTTCACCTCTTCGCCGATTCAAGTTCGAATTTTATACGTAACTGAAATAATAAAAAAGCAAGTAAAAAGTTGACCTTCTATATTGGTTTTGATTCGTTGATGGAAAGAATTTTAAAGATTTTGTTACACAAATAATCATAAATTTTGTATACAAGTTCTTACACAGGCAAAAAAAGCATATCTTGTTTATATAATTTTAGATAATATTGTGTTTATTTTAGCTTTTAATGATACGCAAAAGCGTCAAATAAAAATTAACGTATATTTCGAAATGTCAAATTCTTCTTTACTTTTTGTCGTCGGAACTTTTACTACTTATTCAACGAATGATTTTAGAAAATTATCCACAGACAAGTTCAAATATCTTTGTTGTTATATCCAGGTTTTTCGAAGAGTAACTTGATGTTTAACGAAGTGCTTAAACATGCTGCACCTTGTGCTAAAATCTCGTCTATAAATAAGGATATAATTTCATATGTATAATGTTACACATTCTATATAATAAACGCTAATCAACACTCCGTTTAATACTGTGTTTACACATAAAAGTGAACGTGTATGTATAGTCTACGTTAATACTGCGTTTCCAAAATTCAGCTTTTGTTTAACTAATTAGACCACTAAAGACGTATGCCTGCTTGCAATATTTTCGTTTAGCGTTCTTTCTACGAATCGATTAAAAATATTAGCTCCTGAAATTGTGATCTTATTCGATACAAAGATGAGAAAATCCAAATGATTGAATGAGTATCCACATATGTTAAAGTAAAGTTTCTTTATTTGAAGTTGTTAAGTGTACATTAATTTATGATAATAAGAATTTATTGGCTTCAATTTATAATACAATATGATCTTGGAATTTATGCAATAAAGACTCAGATGAATTTGTTTTGCAATGTATTATACGAGACAGATGTATTTTATTGTGTATAGCACGTTGATTCACTCGTGTCAGGTGGGGTGGACTGCCGTGCGGAGAAAAACAGAAGATACTGTATATCATATTATAGTATGTCTCCCCCACCAGTGTTGCTATTTTGTTTGAATTTCGGCTAGTTTTAGCATATATTGATTAGATTCAGCGGATTTAAAAATGCGGACAATTAATATTTTTTTTAACTATGTTCAAATGCTTTGATAGCAATTGTATATAAATTTGAATAATTTCTATTTATCTATTTGATATTATATAATATTTAATATATAAAAGGAAATGTGTTGTTGACATAGCCGACTAAATACTTGATCTTTCACCGCGCACGTGTAAGTAAGATCGTATATGCACACTTTTTTAATGTTGGGTGGCAGTTAATGAAAATGAAGTGCTACAAAATAATTAACTTCTTTTTTCCTGTCACTAAAGACACTATAACCATATTTAAACTTAAATACTAGAAAATCAAAATGATTGTTAAATTAAGAACTGTTCTTTGATAAAATCTTTCTATCAGGTTGTTCAACAAGGTTTGTCGTTCGATAAGAAAAACACGATTTTATGATTTGATATACATACACCATAACCTCCCTGAACTTCAATACACTTGTTCCAGTGATCTTTTCATTTATGGTTTCCGTCCTTGAAGTGAGAATCCGAAAGACTGTCGAAATACGCTTGCCTGGCCACTATTACCTCTTCGTTCGATGAAAATCGTTTTTCTCGCATGAATTTTTTGAGATATGACAGCAATTAGAAGTCAGGGAGCTTAGTCTGACGAACAGGGTGGATGTTGCAACAATTCCTACCGTAATTTACTGATATTTGCGATGTTTTTTTTTGAGCTGTGTGACAAGAAGCGCTGTCTGATGGAAAATAATTTTTTCTTCTGTAAACCAGGTCTTTTCTCGCGTATTTTTACATCCAGCTGGTCCAAAAGGTTACAATAATAATCTGAGTTTATTGTTTTACCACTTTGGTGGTAATCCGAGAACTAAATTCCTTTTGCATCCCAAAAAACTAATCTTCTTGATCGATTTCTGAACCCTAACTTGTTTTGGAGTCGCAATATCGGGTTCATACCACTCCCTACCCTCTTATTTTCATTGAAGGTCATGGTAGTAGACCAAAGTCTAATCCCTAATGATGAAATGATGCACAACATCGTTTTTATTCTTTCTAAAACGCTTCAAATGCTGAGAAAATCACATTTGAATGTGATTTTGTTCCATTATTAACGAACGCGGCGCCCATTTTGCACACAGCTTTCTGAAATCCAAAACTTCAGCCAAAATATTGCCCAAACTGCCTAATAAAATACCTAAGCCTTCTACTAAATCTCTCTCGTTTAATTGACGATCTTCCAAAACTATATCCTGTATTTTTGTTACGATTTCTGGTGTTGATGTACTTTTTGGACGTCCTTCACGTGGATCGTCTTCAAGACTTGTACGACCACGTTTAAATTCAGCAACCCATCTTTCTACTGTTTCAATGGAAGTTGAAGAGTCCAAAAGAGAGAAGAGTTCAAAACTTCCCAGCCAAAAGCGTCCAATAAAGCTCGGATATGAACTGCGGTGTGAGGCATTGCACTGTCACGTAGTAGCAAAATTCCCTCTGTCAGCATGCCGCGTCTTCTGTTTTGAATCGCTCTGCGTAGCTTTCGCAGGATAAAATCGTATCATTGACCGTGGCTCGCACGAGGCTGGCGATTCGATAATCTTGAACATTTTAAAGACACAGAACAGACCGTACTGGTAACCTACATCGCTGCAACTGAGCACAGTTTTTCCTAAGGAATGCCGGAACACGACGCAAGCACTAGTTGCGGCGCGCACACCACCTGTTCGCGTGTACAACAAAACGGCCCTTACTTAAAAAACACGCCTCGTATAAAATATATAATGATTATTTTAATCCGTACAAGTACTAAATGGAAAGAAAAATGTAAATTGAATTGCAATCTACACAATATAATGAATACAGTACAGTGAATACAATAACAACAATACACTGGCAGTAAATAGAAATTACAAGATTAAGATTAAAGATTAAAATATTAATAACCACAAGACGAATGTGAAACATTAGTTATTTATATGCTCAGGTGAGCTGTAATCAAATTATATCTAAGAACTTGTAAATATGAAACTGAAACTTTCTTAGAATAACTTTCTGGGAATATTATAGTTTTAATAACGATTATTTTCATACTAAAACTTATATTAAATCTGCACTATAATAAAACAAAAAAAAAATAAACTTCCGGCTTAAGACGAAACAGAAAAGAATGTCAAAGAATTAGAAAATTTATTGCCGATGTTGCTGTAAATATGTATAAGACATTCAAACAGGCAATACTGTTTTACGTAAGACAATAAAAGATGACTACATTACGTAAGAGCCCATACTTTTATTAACGACGTGACTTCCAAATATCAGTCCTATTTCCTTAATGGTAAATATATTATTTTATTAGTTAGATAAAAGAAATTAATACTATTTGATTCGAAATTTCTAATTCTAACCTAGTTAATACACCCCCATCGATATTATTTTGCTCACGGCTGTACTAACAACTTATCATTAGATTTCGTAATTACAGACATGACGAGTTTGTAAATTATTTAATCACAGACTTCAAATTCTAGGCTTTATGTATCTTTGTATTTCTCACTTTCACCATATATAGACTCAGTTTACTATCGATAGAATTTTAATGGGGGTTTTTACATGTCAGTCGATTGGTAGTCTTCAAGGATTTAAATGTACTCGTTTAGAATGTTAACCGAAAATAATTGAGCGTCATTTCCTGCATCTTCAGGAAGAGACAGACCTCTCAATATACTGATAAAGAGTTTAATTTTAAAAAAGATATCTTGACCGCGAATACTGATAAAAAAGTTTTCTTTTTATTATATAAGAAAAATTCTGTTTAAAATTAATTTATGGAAGTCTCTAATATCTAAAGTTTGATTTAAAACTGGTAAAATTTAAAAAAATTAGTGGCATATGCATAGATCTAAAAGGCATATATGTAAGTCATACGTGGTTTGAATGAAGACGATTGCTCCGTAGAATCTAACAGATGTACAGTAGATACCATAAAAAGGTTTACCATGTACACAAAAATATATATCCCGAATTCATGTACGATGGTTTTTATAACTCGTTATGTAAACAAAACTTTGGCATTCGGGGCATATCTGATTCATAACATAGTAGTACAAAAACACATTATTTTCCGAAAGGCATTCGTGTAGATATAGTAATACGCTTAATACAGTGTGCGGCGCCAAAATCCGGACAAAATACAATTTCAAATTCTCGCCCCTTCTATACCACTAGTAGATATCGCGATTGACGTTCAAATAGCTTGACGCAATGTACTAAACCATCATTACCTCAAAACAGTCGCAATGTCGAAATCAAGTGCAGAATATAACCGAAGAGCCGTGCTTATCAGAAAGTGTTCGCGCTGGGCGCTCGACGACAAAAATCATTTGGTTCTACGGATACACGAGATCGACTGTGTATGATATCATCGCAAAGTACAATGAGTCGGAGAAGTTTAATGAAGGTTTTGCAAAACCGGCGAGGAAAATCCACTCGATTCAACGGACTCAAGAGCTAATTTTTGAGAATCCAGCGCAGTCGATCCGAAAATTGTCGTCGATTTTTAGCATAAGCGAGAAAATTATGCGTCAAATCGTCGACGAGGACTTCTGCTACAAGTCTTACACGATTAAAATAAGGCAGGTGCTTTCCGAAGTCGCCAGGACAAAGCGAGTTAAACGCTGCAATCTTATTTTGTGTTCCTTAAGAAACAATGCTGCCTCACGAGGAAAATTTTTACTGTGGATGCGAAAATCAAAGGAATGACCGCTGGTCTTACTTTATGATTTTGATCAATTACTCTGTGTTTTGTAGAGTGTTTTTTTTTGAAGATTTTAAATTGGCAATACTATTTTCTATGACAGCTGATTTGAAAGTTCTCGGTTATTTTGGAGTTAGTTTGGTTTGGCAATTCATCATGAATAGACTTTCGCCGGAGCAACGTTTGCAAATTGTTCAAATTTATTTTGAAAAACATGGTTCAATTTGAGAAACCCATCTGGCATTTCGTGCATTTTATGGTGCTCATAATCGTCCATCAGAGCAATTGATTCGAGAAACTATGGATCGTTTTCGCAATACGTTTACTCGAAACGATAATACGCGTCCCGTAAGACGTCACACAGTGCGCACACAACAAACGAATCATTGGTCCATATGTCTTCAAAAATGATGGTCAGAACGTTACAGTCAATGGTGCAGTGGCACAGAGACATGATTACTGTTGATGATTAATGTTGCAAACATGTGGTTTCAGCAAGACGGTGTTACATGCCACACAGCGCGCGATACAATTAATTTACTGAAAATAACATTTGACGAATGATTAACTTCACGAAATGAACCTGTTAACTAGCCACCTCGTTCGTGCGATTTAACGCCATTAGGTTATATATAGGGGATACGTAAAGTCACATGTCTACGCCGATAAACCTGAAACAATTGAGCAGTTGGAAGCCAACATTCGACGCGTTATTGCCGAAATACAGCCTGATCTACTACGAAGAGTGTGTGAAAATTGGACCTCCAGATTACTCCATGTACGCACTATCCGCGGCGGCCGCATGCCCGAAATCATATTCAAAAATTAATGCCATAAAATTATCGTCTAAATAAAGCCAATTTCATGGATATTAAAAATGTTTTTATTGTTTTATTTCAATTTCTCCGTCTCCAAAAAAAAAGCACCTATCATACGTAAATATTTAAATATTTCTAGTATCACAATTCCAAATTGCATCTCTGTTTATTGTATATTTTAATAAATTATTAGATGAGCCAATAATTCATTGATCCCTTTATAATCGCGAAATCTAACAAGATTTAGCGATAATCATCAAATGCAACGTAATTTTGGTTTCATTTTAAATGTTCTTGAATGGAATTAAACATTACGTAAGCGCTTAATATCCAGCACTGTCTTTAACACGCCTGCACGATAACCCGTACAAAGACGTTAGTATCACTGAGGAAAATGGAGCATTTCAAACGCGGCCTTGGCTACAACGGCATCTTTCTTATTTCTTATAATTATTAATAATACTGCTTAATATATGTGGTTTCGTAATGATTGCTCCTTTTCTGACATCAACTGCGGGTTAATAATGTATCTTTCTCTCGTTACTTCGAATATGCAGTTGTTCATTTGTCTCGTATGTAAAAGAAATCGAAAGTTTTTCGTTTCAATAAGGTCAAACGTGTTTGAGTAATTTATCTTACTATTGCTGTTCGCTAATGGATATGTTATATAAAGTTACATTTAAGCCGTTATTTTCCAAGTATGTGTGCATGTATATTTGATTTAAAAATGCATATGTATACAGGGCCGGCGGAAAGTTTTTGTTGAATAGTTTTACTAATTTGGTCGGATTTAAAAAATTCACACCGTAGAATTTAGAATATTCCAATTAGTTTGGAGTACATAGAGAATAATATCAGTAAACACTGTATATACTGGTTTAATATAAAGCAAATTAATAAAATCTGTAAGTGAATTTAAGACATTTTGGAGATTACCGGGTGACGCAAGAATCTTGTACAATGAGATCCTTAGCAAAGACCTTTTGAGCTAAAAGATACGTTAATTTTGTAGCTAAAATAGTCGCTTTTATCGAAATAGGTAGCAATGTTTTATCTAATGTTATTAACTGTCAAATCTTAATAAGTTTAGAATATTTAAAAAAAAACAGATTTGTTGAAGGCGTCAATATTATACTTAAAGTGCATGTTTTTACATGAATAGAAAACTCATTCTATATACATTAGTGCTATGAAGCTTACGAATTTTTTAAATAAAAATAAAATAAACGAATTTCTGAGTAGAAGGGGGATCAATTTAACCATTAAAATTCCTGATTTGTTAGGATTCATCGTATTGTTGTATTTGGATTTTAGTAAATAAATTATTAATTATTCATTCATCAATCAAATAATTTCTAAGGCCCAAACAAAAATAATTTCCCTATTCCTATACGGTGTTAGAAGATTTTACACTAATATAAATGCATAAACTTTCCCTTTTCTCTATTAGTTTGGGTCGGACGTTTTGCTTTGGTCTGAGTCTTTTCTTTAATATTTTTCTCACCTTCCAAGCTTCTTCAGTTTCATAAGATGATTTCACTGATTTTTAATTCCCCTCTTCAAAATTATTCCATATTCAATCTCTTTTAGTTACCTCCTCAATTATTTTTTTAAGCATTTCATCTTTGCAGTTTTCTAAAACTTCTTCAACCTCATAAGATAACCTCGCAGATTTTTAAATATTCCCCTTCGAAATTGTTTCATATTCAATCTCTTTTATTTACCTCTTCAATTTTTTTAAGCACTTTTCACCATTATTCTGATCGCTTCTTTCAAACTTCCTCAACTTCAGCAGATAGCTCCACTGATTTTTAATTCCTCTCTTATGAAGTTGTTCCCTATTTAATATCTTTTGATTACCTCTTCCATTTTTAAGCATTTTTCATCATTATTCTAGTCTCGTCTTCAAAGTTTCAACCTCAGGAGATGATACTGATTTTCAATTGCTTTCTTCCGAAATTGTTCCATATTCAATCTGTTTTGGTTAGTTTTCCAGGTGCTGATGATGACAACTTAGTTGTCGAAATACGTATACAGGATACGAAAATTAATGTGGAAAGGGGTTATATATCAGTGATTAAGTTAATCAACCATATCAAAAATTACCATTACTTTAAATAAAAATTGAAATTACACCAATTGTTAGGGATATTACCCCTAAAATTGTTACCTTCTCATAAATTAAAAATGAAATTTTAAGAAACCGTAAGAACTCTCAAATATTTTTGGGTAAAGATTAATTTATAAAAAAAAATAATCACTGGGTTGATATATAACCCCTTTCCACATTAATTTTCGTATTCTGTATACGCATTTCGACAACTAAGTTGTCATCATCAGTAGATAATTAAACAGTGTCGTACTTGGAAAACTACGGCACCATCTGCACCGTTGCCAAGGGTACAGATCGTGTGCGGAATTTGTTTTCGTACGGATATTTTGCCGTAACTTTCCAAGTGACAACTTAGTTATCGAAATACGTATACATATATAATTTTCGTATTCTGTGTACGTATTGCGACAACTAAGTTATCATCATCAGCAGATAATCAAACAGTGTCGCACCTGGAAAACTACGGCAAAATACCTGTACGAAAACAAATTCCGCACACGAACCGTACCGCTGAAAGCCAAAACGCACACTGACAGAATACGAAAATTAATGTGGAAAGGGGTTATATGTCAACCTTCAGTGATTAAGTTAATCAACCACAGGCTCCATCAAAATGACCTTAAAAAAATAAATTGCAGATATGGAAAACGGCGTTACAATCCTCCGACTTCTAAATTTCGGTCTTTGGACCAATTACTTTTTGGTACACCAAAATCGTGCTTTCCAAATTTTAATTTTTAAATTATTTTTCTCTTTATTCACTAAAAATCTTTTTAAATTTTGAACATCATAAGCGATCCACGTACGAAAAAAAACACGTAAATATTCGCTTTAAATGGAAACTTATAAACTTATATGACTGTAAATTTGCATGCGTAAAAAGTTAAAGTAATTACCATTTAGCCAGTATCCAGTTCAAACTTACTCAAGCAAACAATTTAAAAAATCAGCGCAATATTTTAGTTTACAATCTACTAGGATATCGTGAAATATTTGACCTCGTTGTTTAAAAAAAATGGGAAATATAGCACAGAAGAAAAGAGGAAAAAATATTGCGTCACATTAACAATCGTAAGGTATATACCTAATATAATTTATAAATATACAATTTGAAAGTTGGTCCGGTTTCTACATTTTCACGTTGTAATGGCTAAAAAAACAATTGCCAGTTAGTTGTATTTAGCGCAATTTCCATTACAAAATGAAATATACAAATATTTGTAATATGTCGTAAAATTGTGGATTAATTTTTGTTTACTTTGTTTTCAGAATGTTTTGCGTTTTACGTTTTTTTTTTTAAATTAAAAGCTAATTATACACAATGAAAAATCTATTTTATTATACAACAAAAACATCTTTTAAATATTTCCAATTGTTAACACAAACAGATATACGAGGTGTGGCAATTAAGTAACCAGACGGGTGTGAGAAATGTTATTTATTGCAAATAAGCTTATATTTAGCTTTTATGGCCTTCAACATACTCGTCTCCCCTATCTATACACCGCTGTATACGTGTCTTTCATTGTTCAAAACAATGCTGTTTTTGCTTTTCAACAGACTGAAAATGTGTTCCCTTTAATGCACTTTTCACTTCTGGGAACAGGTAGAAGTCATACGGTGCGAGATCTGGCGAATGCGGAGGATAATCAAGCACAGTAATGTGCTTGTCAGCTTTTGCGATATGCACCTTAGACGAAATGAAACCGACCCTTTCTTAAAAAGAATCATCACTGGTGATGAAAAATAGGTCCTGTACAGTAACATAGTTCGAAAACGATCATGGAGCAAACACGATAAACCAGCTCAAACCACATCGAAAGCTGAATTGCATCCAAAAAAGATCATGCTGTCAATTTGGTGGGATTACAAAGTTGTTGTGCTTTTTGAGCTGCTTCCAAGGAACCAAACGATCAATTCTGATGTTTACTGTCAACAATTAATAAAACTGGATGAAGCAATCAAAGAAAAACGGCCAGAATTGTCAAATCGGAAAGGTGTAGTTTTCCACCAAGATAATGCAAGGCCTCAGACATCTTTGGCAACTCGTGGGAAACTATTGGAGCTTGGCTGGGAAGTGATGCCACATCCCCCATACAGCCCTGATCTAGCACCATTTCGAAGTTTGCAGAATTATTTGAATGGTGAAACTTTCACAAATGACGATGACCTTCACTCGCACCTGGTTCAGTTTTTTGCTTATAAGGACCAGAAATTTTATGAGCGCGGAATCATGCAGCTGAAAGAAAGATGGCAAAAGGTCATTGAGCAAAATGGAAAATATATAATTGATTAAAAACTATTCTTTGTTTAAAAAAAGTGTTTTATTTTATACTACAAAACCGAAAGTACTTAGTTGCCAACCCAATAGTTTTCCCATTTCTTCGTTTATCATTAATAACAACTTATAATTAAGTTAAAAGCAAATTATATCATTCTATTAACTAATATACTGTCAGAAGTATGTTCTTGAATATTTTTTTTTATGAAATTAATCATGTATTCAAATTTTCGGACGGTAATGTATGTTATATTGCAATGCTTAAAATTCCATAAGGCAAGTATTTAATATTATTTTCTCTATTTTAAGTTTTTCTTTAATAAATTTGAATTCGATACCGAACATTAATTTATTTGTTATAACTTATAACACACACAGTATCATGCATTGTTTCTTTTCTTGTAGAAGAGACTTAACAAGTCCGGTGACAAAATATTTCTTAGAATTGCTTTTACATGTCCTGTTGTCACAAAACAATAAACTACGTACCTAATTTAAATTAACAAACCGAAGCGGTCGAAAGATTAACTCTGTACGTAAAATTTAAAAAGACCATAACTAATTTTAATTACAACATTTATATAAGCTCAATAAAATATTTAGACCATGTATATTTTCGTTTCAGAATGTTTTAAGAGGCAACGTGTTTTATTGTAGATAAATACCAACACAATCCATCAAACATGCATCGCGTATTATCTTTATCGACAGATTTCGTGCTGTATTTTAATCCCGCTGGAATGGGAAACTAATTTGTATTTACAGGGAACAAATTAAAGATGATTAAGCGTCACGTCCGACAAAAATAATTGGAAAAAACTTTGCCCTCGAAATGCAAGAATGTTAAGTTTTATCTCGCAGTATGTGTGTCATATATACACACACACATGTCTGCGTTTATCTAAGACAATTTCCCTTTTAATTCATTACAAAGATATCAAATTAGTTGGCGTTTGTATACTGCACGCCTTAAAGCCAAAATCAATTTTTTTGGCTGGTTACTGACGATAAAAAATATTTTATGGTGCATTGATACAAACAAAATAGACATTTGTGATTATTTTTAGTCTTTGAATTGATTGGAAATTTCGCTGTATACGAGGGTAGTTTGACAAGTAGTGAGAATGGAAAAGAAAACCGAATTTTTTAAATACAAAATAATTTTTATTTTTCAATATATTCTCCTAAAAGGGCAATACATCTATTCCAACGGTGCTCCAATGCCCTTATGCCATCTCTAAAAGGCGATTCCGGAAGGCTTGCAAAATACTCATTTATGAAGATGATAAGCTCGTCGTTAGACGAAAATTTCTTTCCATCTAGTGCCGTTTTCAATTTTGGAAAAAGGTGTAAGTTGGAAGGGGCTAGATCCGGCGAATAAGGCGCATGCGGTACTAATTGGAAATGCAACTCGTGGATTTTGGACATCGCAACTGTGCTGGTATGCGAGGGAGCGCTGTCTTGGTGAAACAGAATCCTTTTCTTTGCCATTCCTGGCAGTTTAGCACGAATCTCAACATTTAATTTTTGTAGAAATCTCTGCATAATATTGTCCGTGTATTGTGGCACCTTTCTGAAGGTAATCAATGAGCAAAATGCCCTTTGAATCCCAAAAAATTGGTGCCATCACCTTGTTTGCCGATAAAGTGGTTTTCGCTTTCTTTGGAAGTGCAGAACCACGTTGTAACCATTGTTTCGACTGTTGTTTAGTTTCGGGTGTACTGTAGTGTATCCAAGTTTCATAGCAAGTTACAAATCGCCTACAAAAATCAACTGGATTCCGCTTATAAAGGTCCAAACACTCATTGGAAATGCGCAAACGAGTGAACTTTTGATCAGTCGTAAGCAATGGCGGCACCCATCTCGCCGAAAGCTTAGAAAGGCTCAATTCTTTCGTTAAAATGTGGTGTACGCGTTCTGTCGAAATGTTTACCACGTCTGCTATCTCTCTGACTTTGAGTTGTCAATCTTGCGTAATAATATTATGGATTTTTGTAATCATTTTCTTAGAAGTCACGATTGTGGGTGCTCCAGAGCGCGCTTCATCAACACAGCTTGTTCTACCACGTTTAAATTCATTTACCCATCTACTTATTGTGACGGATGATGGAGCAGATTCACCTAATGTTTCCCGTAACTCATCTTTTATTTCGGTAGCTTTCATACCCTTAATTACGAAGTATTTAATCACCGCACGATACTCTGCTTTTTCCATTTTAACAAAACGACGTGTTGCTTCTTTTTCAATCAGCTGTCAAAAATAAACTAATCAACCGATTTATCTAAATATCGGAATGTAAACATATAATAGGCAACCTAAATTACAGTGCATTTGTTTTACCAATTAGAGCGTCACCTATGTGTCATTCTCACTACTTGTCAAACTATCCTCGTATTCTATTAATTTAACATAAGTAAACGAATGATTCATTTGAATTTTCAATTATTCATAATGTACAGTACGGTACAATAAAATTAGGGACACAATATAAATTCAACTTTTCGATTTTATTTTTATAAGAAATAAGACAAAATAATGACTTGACGTGAACAACTGTTTATTAATAGTAGACATAAAGATTAATATATGTTTTTAAATAATATGAATTCATATTTTGTTAAGCCACCCTTTGCTTTGATTACGACAGAAATTCTTCTTGGTATGCTTCTGATACGCGGGTTGTCTTTTAAGTTTTGCATATAAAACTGGAATAAAACAGTAGATAGCTTTTAAAGACTTCATTGTTTCTCGAAGTATTCCCCACGAACATTAATGCACTTTTGCATGCGCTCGAACTAACTCTGGAAGCAGTTGTTTCGCTCGTTTGTTGGTACAGTCAAAATTATATTTTTAAAGGCTTCAACTACTCCTTTTGATGACTAGAACCTTTGATCACGCAGTCTATTCTTGATTTTCGGAAAAGTAAAGAAATCGTTGGGCTTTAAGTCCAAACTGTACGGAGGATTGTCCAACAATTCCACCTTTACGTTAAAAATTGAATTGTCTTGCGTGCTCTGTGCGAACTTGCATTGTCTTGGTGGACGATAATTCGTCGTTTGGGGTTGGTTTTTCGAAGCTCGGCGATTACTTGCGGCAAACAAATGGTTGTATACCAATCGGCAGTAACAGCTCTATGCTCTTGTAGAGGAAATGTTGCTACATGACCTGCTTTCGAGAAAAATGTCGCGCCCATCTTTTTGGAGACACTTCGATAACGAATGACTTTTGTTGGCTTTTCTTCACCTTGGAACACCCAAGCAGACTATTGGCGTTTATTTTCTGGCTCGTATAAGTAAATCCAAGATTCATCTCCACTCGCAATGTTGTACATGTTTTTTAAAGTTTCCAGCTAGCTGCCACTTTAGACATCCCACGTACACAACGCAGCTAATTCCTTCTAATTACTGAACTTCATAGAAATGCTTGTATGGTCTTCTCCCAATGAAGCAGAAATTTTTCGTTATGAACATAAATAAAATAATGATCCGTACCTTTTCCAAATCCTCAACCGTGTGGTATTTATGCCCATTGTAATCTCATTTTCTTCATTCTCTCGATCGATCTTGGTTTTATCGCTGACCGGCGACTATAAAGTTTCTCCTATAATCGAGATTGCAAAGTTCATCTCGATATTTTGTTATCTATTGTACTTTTAAGATGCACAGTACCTCTCTAATAGGTAGCTGCCGATTCTCTAATGATCTTTTAACAATTAATCAGTCTTCACGATTCGTCGTCTTTTTCTTCCATAATAAACGCGGTCGCTCGAAGTGGATGGTAGATTTTCTGCAATTAACTTTGCCGCCCTGTCCACGTCTTAACGAGAAATACGTTCTCGTCTTGCTATTCTTCAATGAGAATAGTTCTCAGTTTTTAAGTCTTTATTGCCACCTTTTTTGCACTGGTAATATATTAAGCGTTTCCCCATTGTTCAAAATTCACGACTCCCACAACACAAACTAAAACGTCGCAAAATTTTAAAACTAATTTATAAACAAATTCGATATTTCCAATAAAACTTTCACTTTACACATACAACGTTGCACTCAGAATGACGAAAAGCAAGTATAAAGTAACGCCTGTAATTGTGTTTAAGGGTGTTTAGTGGTGGTTAAAATATTGAGAATTTTATAGGTACTGTAAGGGATAATCGTCAATACCATATAAGACATTTTAACAACAAAAAAAAGTGATATACTCTCTGTACTTACTAAATTGCGCTAAATATTTTTAAGAAATAAGTAGCCCTAATTTAATTGTGGGTTACTGTAGGTAATTATTGTAATTATCTTAAGTTAAAATAAATAAAGGGTAATCGACTCTTAAATTTATTGTTAATTTCTACACTGAAACAAAAACGTTTTTTTTAATTTGATCAAGCCTTCTGAGAAGGACATCCTAAAAAATTTCAACATCCAATTCATTACAATACTTTTTAGTTTTAATCCAGTAACTTCAGAAAAGTGAAATGAAATTTTTTAGATCAGAAAATCCCAGATAATAACTTCAGTATGTATTGCACGTAATACTTTAGATTAGGTTGAAAAAAATTATCAGAAAGAAATGCAAAATACAATTTTTATCAGTTAATTTGTAGTTGAATTTGATGGAGCCTGTGGTTGATTGACTTGATCAATAAGGTTGATATATAACCCCTTTCCACAATTAACTATTTGTAAATTCTGTATACGCATTTCGACAACCAAGTTGTCATCATCAGCAGATAATTTCAAAGTGTCGCACCTGGTAAAACACGGCGAAGAAATTGTACGAAAAATACACTCCGTACGCGATCCGCACCGTTGCAAACCAAGATGTGCACGCGTACGGAGTGTATTTTTCGTACAATTTCTTCGCCGTGTTTTACCAGGTGCGACACTTTGAAATTATCTGCTGATGATGACAACTTGGTTGTCGAAATGCGTATACAGAATTTACAAATAGTTAATTGTGGAAAGGGGTTATATATCAACCTTATTGAACCAGTTAATTTGTATTTGCGTTTAAAATCTTGGCGAAAACACTGCTGGTCTTTACAAACAACTAATTCTAATGAAACAGGATATAGCTTAGATAAAATAAACAAAGAGCGTTTTATCATTTACTTACTACCGTTTAGGCAAATCAATTCTGCGAAATTCCTTATTGCTCTGCGATAACATACTTCTTTCCTTACCTGTCGCGCCAGTCCCTTATCGCATTAGAAGTATAACGACGCATATTACTTTTCTTTTTAAGACGCAAATCTTATTGTAATTATCCGTACAGAGACGGGAAGTGACGTCGAAATA
This sequence comes from Dermolepida albohirtum, assembly GCA_031893035.1. Taxonomy (NCBI): domain Eukaryota; kingdom Metazoa; phylum Arthropoda; class Insecta; order Coleoptera; family Scarabaeidae; genus Dermolepida; species Dermolepida albohirtum. The sequence continues at coordinate 70,894 of JAVIWB010001590.1, read as the reverse complement.
TTTTCATTTGAAATTCCAAATGAGGGTGTATGAATAATTGAAGAATGTCATTACGCCGAATAACACAATATTGAAATTAAAAGTGTCTTTGTTTCAAGCTAATTTATTTTAAATCGATTCATTATATTGTACAGGCCGCTTGAGAAGATATTGGCTGGCAGGTAAATTTTCCTGGACACTGTGGTTGATTAAATTAATCAATAATAATAATAATAATAATTTTCGCATTTTGTATACGTATTTCGACGACTATGTTATCATCGTCAGCAGATAATTAATCGCTCCTGGAACTACAGCAAGACGTGTCTAGATTGCAATAAACAATACATAGGTCAGACAAAACGATCAACAGAAACCCGGCGCAAATCAAATGTAATCGATCTGAGAAATCTAGTTTAGCAAAGCATATACTAGTGAATTATCATAACGTAACCGCGGATTGTTTACATTTGTTTAAGAATGTGTATAATTACCATGAAAGCATATTTCAATAAACAGAAACCACGTGTTAAACGTCGGTAGGAATACGATTCCTTACTTATGCATGCCTGTTTCAATTCATAGAAAGTAATATACGACCGACGAAAAAGTTCGCATATAGGTATCTTAAGATAAGTTTAAGACTTGTATACGATTTAAATTATGTAAAACGAATCTACAGTGTGTGTTTGGCTTTCAACGGTGTAAGTCTGGTACGGACTTCGTTGCCGTACTCATATTGCAACGCAGCTTAATTGAGCTTGCTGCTGCTACGGGACAGCAGTATCAACTAAAAACAATAAGAAATCGTCTTCATAACGTTGGCATGTATGCTCGAAGACCCCTAGTATGCATTCCACTAACTGCTCTTCAAAAAAGGTTGCGAAGACTATGGGCTGAGCAGCATAGAAATTGGAATCACGATGACTGAGTGCAAGTATTTTAGTTTGGTGTGAACTTGAAACACGTACTCAGTCAAAATTTGTTCAAGAAAGGCCGCAATATAAAGGTGGGAGTGTAATGGTATGGGCGGGGATAAGTGCAGGAGGTCATACAGACCTATGTGATACAGAATGGCAACCTGACTGCTCTGAGGTATCTGGATGAAATTTTGAGACTCTTTGTTCTTCTGTACGCTGGCGCTATGGGTGAAAGAAGATTCGTTTTAATGGATGATAATGCTCGTCCACATCGAGCAAACATCATGAACAACTTGATTGAACAATTGGAAATCAATAGAATAGACTGGCCAACAAATTCTTCTGATGGTAAACCTGTCGAACATGCTTGGGATGCCTTAAGAAGACGTGTTGCAGCAAGAAATATGCCACCGCGTACAATTCAAGAACTTCGAATAGCTCTGATAGAGGAATGGAATAAGATTCCACTAGAATTTTTTAATGTCCTGATTCAGTCAATGTCGATGACATGTCAAACCTTTAGTACCGTTCGTGGAGATCATTATTAACAATAGATTATTCGTCGTTTTATCAATAAAACTTCTTATAAAGTCTCATAATTGTGTATTCATTTAATGATATTTATTCTCTCTAATGCCTTAAGAGCTTTATAAAATGCACAAACAAGTTAAAACGTGTCAATGCGTTCGGTTTCTTATTTAAAAACGTTGTTGTTAAATATAAAAATATTTGCGAGGTGCTACGTTCTTTATTTATTCTATTACATTTTTCCAAATATCCCCAATTGTTTTGAGCAGTGTAAATTAGTGAAATTATATTAGTTGTTATTACTCATTTTGCAAGTCGAAATGAAATTAAAATTTGTAACCAATCAATTGATTTACGTTTAAAATTATTCATTGGTTTCTTAGTTCGCGAAATATTTAAAGCGCTGAACCTTAAACATCAGTTTGGAAAATAAATTTATGCTAATGTAATTATTACGATAACCGAAATGTTTTCTGTTAATTAAAATGAAACATATTTATACGGAATTAGGACGTATCATGTTTTTACTAACGCGCGCACTTACACACGCACAACCTTATTTAAAAAGTCGATAACAAAATTCTTTTTAACACATATGATGTATGAAGCACGATTTAATGAGTCATTTCTGGCCGTTGTTATATTTCAATTTCTTGCAGCGTAATGTGTTCTGTGCTGATATGATGCAATTAAATTACGTACCCCAACTATTTTTACTGGCTTGTTTTTGTGATATACATATTCATTTTGATAACAGTAAACAATAAAATATAAACATCTACAGATTGCGCGTATCAATCTAGGCAAGTATAATTTTGCATTTGTTCGTATTCATTTTTAGTGGAGAATGAATATACAGAGTTCGTTTGGTAAAATTGGAAATTGTTCGATGACTTTTGAATGTTCCTGTATATACGATATTTTTTTAAATATATATTTTTTAGATTGTTAATAATATATATTTTATAATAAAAAAGGAATTGGTAAGGAAATATGCAAAGCTTCTCGTAAAAATAATCTCTAAATCATTGAAAAGGTTCAAAAAATAGCTGAACTTATAACTGACTTAAATATGCTAAAGTAAACGAATCGCTACCTTCCTAAGGCATTCTAAAGGGTTGCAAACAATCTCCAGAATTAAGAACTATAAGAAGGGTTGCCAAATGTCTAATCCATTTGAACCAATTTAGTTCCGAGTTACGGAGGCGGGAAGACGTCGCACTGTCTTCGCACTGTCTTCGAGATGAAGCACATTTCAGATTGAAGTATGTAATATCAAACATTGATCGTCTTTTGTTTAGTTAAGACTTCAGTGAAAATTGCGATTTCGTAATTCCAAAACACTTTTCTAACTGGCAACTTTTGGCTTTGAACACTTATTCTATCACCTTTCAATTGCAACTTATATTGTTGAATTTGATGGAGCTTTGATTGACTTGATCAATAAGGTTGATATATAACCCCTTTCCACAATTAACTATTTGTAAATTCTGCGCAACCAAGTTGTCATCTTATCATCTCTTGTGCAGTGCACATCTTGGTTTGCAACGGTGCGGATCGCGTACTGTATTTTTCAATTTTGAAATTATCTTGATGATGACAACTTGGTTGTCGAAATGCGTATACAGAATTTATATTAATTGTGGAAAGGGGTTATATATCAACCTTATTGATCAAGTCAAGAATATATTGAACGCAAAGTTGTTGATGTAAAAATTTGTCTCTCTAATCTTCGTAGTGAGTGACAAGCATTTCAAGTTGTGCAGTGACTTTTTTTTGTGGTGAATACCCAGTTAGGTTATACATCATTTCGGCTTACCACTACGATGGGAGAGAAAATATGCATTTGGCATGCGCACAGCATTTCATGGCTATGGCAAGAAATGTTGATTTATTTGTTTCCTAACATTGAAAGTTACCAGTAGAGGTGCCAACCAACTCCAAGACAAAAAATGATTTCAAAATGTATACTGGACATGCAATTACGGTCCCAAGACAAAATTAATCGGCTATTTAGGTTTTGGAATGAGAAATAGTTAACAAAAGTTATTCGTGGTAAAGATGCAAGTGAAAAAAAAATATTGTTGAGGTCCAGTAAATAAATGATATAAATTTACCTTTCTTAACCCTTGGAAAAATTGTGTAAAGATCTGGAATTTTGTTACACCATGTCAATACATGACAGTCCTAAAAATAAATTCTTTGTACGAATTCAGAATCCAACTGGTCTCTCATACAATCCAGATCGCCAGCGATTTCCATATTACCGTTGATTAAAGGAGACTTTCTGATGCTAGTTCAACGACTGTTGGATTCAGGAACATTTCGATGACTTGTGAAAAGAAGACTTTTTACCTTTTTGAAAAAGTGGTCCCCAAGAAACATGTATATTTTAGCCATTTTTATTTTGAAAAAACGATGATGAGAGTCCAATTGGCCACTCATACAATCCAGATCGCCAGCGATTTTCATATTATCGTTGATTAAAGGATACTTTCTGACGTCAGTACAACGATCGTTGGATTCAGAGTTTTTTGATGATTTGTGAAAAGAAGTATTTTTTGTCTTTCTAAAAAAAGTGGTCCTCAAGAAAGAATAAGTTTATTTTAGCCAATTTTATTTTGAAAAAACGATCATTCATACAACCCAGATCGCCAGTGATTTCTATATTACGATGATTAAAGGAGAACCTTCTGACGCCAGTTCAACGATTGTTGGATTCAGGGACATTTTGATGACTTGTGAAAAGAAGCCCTTTTGCCTTTTTGAAAAAGTGATCCCCAAGAAAGAACCGGTATATTTTAGCCAATTTTATTTTGAAAAAACAATGACAAAATCCAACTGGTCGCGCATACAATCTAGATAGCTAATGACTTCTATATTACCAATGATTAAAGGAGACTTTCTGACGCCAGTTTAACGATTGTTGGATTCAGGGACATTTTGATGACTTGTGAAAAGAAGATCTTTTCCCTTTTTTGAAAAAGTGGTCCCCAAGAAAGAACCGGTATATTTTAGCCAATTTTATTTTGAAAAAACGACGATCGAAGTCCAACTGGTCACTCATACAATCCAGATCACCAGCAATTTCCATATTACCGTTGAAGAAAGGAGATTTTCTGACGCCAATGCAACAATTGTTTATTTTGACAAAACAATTGAAATTATTTTTCTAAATACCATCGTTATATAAATTAAATTTTTCCGAGCAGTTCTCAAAGCAGCTGCCTTGGAAGACAATTTCACGAACAGAGAGTACGTATATTCATATGTACAAGCCATCGTTTTATAAAAATTTAATAATTGAAGCTCAAAATAAAGAGGATATCTTCATTGAAAGAAATTCACAATAATTATATCAATATTTAATCACTGAAGGATGATATATAACCCCTTTCCACACTAATTTTAATATTCTCTATACGTATTTCAACAATTAAGTTGTCGTCATCGGCAAATAATTAAAAAAATAATTCCGCACACGATCTGTACCATTGAAAGGCAAAACGCAGTGATTAATTAAGTTAATCAACCACAGGCTCCATCAAGATATACCATATCAATACTAATTCCTGGTATACCAGAAAGTGCAGTAATTATAAAGAAATATCTTGATCAATTGGAATATTGGAGCAGGTTTTATTCTAAATTTTCAAGTTAGAGCTTGAAATAAGTCATTCAACAAACGCATGATTTGATTTCGAGAAACTCTGTATATATTTTTTTGTCCAATCACTTAGCGGTATTTTTTCTACATTTCATGAATTAAACATGTCATTAAACTAAGCGAACACCTAGGTAATATAAACACTTTACCTTTCGTAAAGATATAAAATCAAAACAGGTTTAATACAAACAATAACTTGTCGTCAAAGGATCGAACAATTGTTTATAAAAGTAAAAATAACTTTTACCAAATGATAATGTGATCGACACGGAGTTAAAAAAAATATTTTTGCAATGTTTTTCAAGCGCAAAAACCTAAGGAATTTATTCAATAAGGTCGAATTGTATTATTTTTAGATTCAATACGGAAATGTTGATTTGGCTCGTTAAAAAAAAACTGATATATTTACTTATCCTTACAAAATAGAAGTATCGCAGCATTCCTTATAAGAAGGGTATGATTCATTTTATAAATTCTTGCCAAAAACAAAACACAGCGCCGAAATATTCTTTCTTTTCCTTTTATTTGCACAATCTTTTAGTACGTCGCCAGCATCATGGAACATCTAACTTGTTTTGTATTCTTTTTTTTCTCTTTCAAACACACCAACACACTCCACAATTAAATGCACTGTTCGAACGGCCAAGAACTTTTTCTGTGTACTGCCGGTTAAAAGTTGAAGTACTCTATGACACAGTCTATGATTTATAATACGTTCGGTAAAGCTGCGCGACCAGATGTATGCAATATCCCCTTCTCTAGGATTGTCTGGCGGGCCGGCCTCTGCCGTGGATGGTAGATCCCGCATAACGGCTCTTGTAAAACGAGAAGGCGCCTTCTGCTTTGTAAGATCATTTCTTCGGGCGTCCTTTTCGATTTTTATGAATAAAAGAAGTAGCCGACTTTAATTATGTAAGGCCACTTACCTGGTGCCTTTGCATCGACATTACTGTTCTTATTTAATAAGTCGAGTGTTCTTTTAGTTCTTCATTAAGTCTCGACAGTTTCCTTAAGTAACTAATCACATTATAAGATACCAGGAAATGCCAATCAATTAAGTTTTAAACCTGATTAACTGGCACTTTTTTTGTAGTAAAATTAATACTTAATAGTTGATAATACAGATTTCTGCTTTCATGCCGAATTATTCATAGAATTAAAAATAATAGATAGAACTAGTTTAGAATTTTTTATAAGAAAATGCGGGAATTTTAAATTACGCGTAATTTTCATGAGTTTTCAATTTTTTAATGAAGAAATATTTTATGAAATTACTGAATATAATGCGTTTTTCATTGAAATAAGAAAATCAGATCATTTTGAAAAAAAATATTATTTTACGTTATAAATAATAATAAATATTTGGATTTACATAATTATTAAATCATTTTCCCTAGATGCGACAAGTCGGAATCGGTTATAGCAAGTACGTATTTACATACCGATAACCAGATGTGCACGAAGCGAATATTAACAATCGGCGATGCATAAAATAAAGAAAAAGAAATCAGGTAATTTTGATGGAGCCTGTGGTTGATTAACTTAATCACTGAAGGTTGATATATAACCCCTTGCCACATTAATTTTCGTATTCTGTATACGTATTTCGACAATTAAGTTGCCATCATCAGCAGATAATTAAACTGTATCGCACCAGTGTTTTCGTACGGATATTTTTACCGTAGTTTTCCTGGTCCAGATTCGTACTGAGTACGCGAATCTGGTCCGCGAGAAGACATCCCAACTCTGTAGATAACACACAAATTTGTCTTAATCTGGTAAAATCAAAATCTTTGTTGTATAACAATCCAAGTTTTTTAAAATACTCATACTTTTTATGTCACTTATAGCACATAAAAATAAGTATAATTGTTCACTATTTACACTGACTCCACTGACGACAACACAGTATTTTGCAATTTTTCTATTGCGTCAAATAATCATTTCCGATTGTCGCAAATAGTTTTTAAATCTGTTTCAACGGAAGTATCTTGAAATCTTATTTGACTTTACTTACTAGCTGTAGCGTCGTCAGGATTGAATTGTAAAATCACAGATTTAATTAGCTAGAAATACTCAGAATAATATAAAGCTGCCTTCAACCATGTCCCCCCACGTCTAAGAATGGGCTCTGGTGGTTTGGGAATACCGGAGTTGTCTGTGAAATCCTCGAGTTCGTTTTGGAGACTTGAGAAACACTTTTAGTATTTGTTTTAATGCATCCGCTTCTGGAAAACATTCTCGAATAGTTTGTGCCACAAGAGGTAAAGCACGAACAAATATGCAATAAAAAGTTCATCCTTCCGTTTAAAATAAAAGAATTGGTAGTGACTTCCGGTTTAACCGGCAGCGCAGCTATCGCAAAAATATTTTATTTAAATTGAACATGAACCTTTACACTTATCTTAAAATTTTCAGAGAAAGCACTGCTCCCAATACGTCTAATAAACAGTTTCAATCAATCACCTTGTATATGATTAAAACTTTATTTTTAACCAAATCTGTTTTATTCCAGCTGTCCGATATCGTAAATCTGTGGAGTCCCGAAGGCGATTTACCTCTCGATCTAGCTTTGAGAGCGAAAAACCCCAGTATAGCGGCAACATTGATACAACACAACGCCGACATCAATATGAGGGACAATAAAGGCGACACTTTATTGCATCGGGCAATAAAGCAGGACGATTCTTTTTCTGCGCTGTTCCTATTGGAAAACAACTGCGATGCAACGCTAACCACGAGGTGATCCACTCATCGTTTGACGTGCAAAATTAATACTTACCTTACTTAATTTTTTCCTCTTATTTTGTTGTGCAGGACCGAAAACGATACCGCACTGCATTTATTGGCTGGCTCCCATTTGATAGAAGACTCTGAGAAGATAGCGCAGAAGTTGATAAATAGGAATGTCAGTACAAATGCTCAAAATAGACAGGGATAGTATGTAAAGTTTTTTTTCCACTAACAACTGTACTATCTTTGGCAAAATTTATGTTTGTATTGTTTGATTTAAATAAATTCTTGAAAGTTACTTATACAAAGGGTACTGGAAAAGTTTCGCAATACAGCTTTGTTTATTTAATTTTTTCAAAGTAATTTCCTCTACACTCAATACTTCTCTTCATCCTCCGAAACCAATCTTTAAACAAGTTCTGCCAAGTTTCACTAGAGAGTAAAGCACACTCGTTGTCCCAAGCCCGCAGATTATAATAAAGAAAAAGATTAATATTGTTGACAAACTAGTACGCTCACAACTGTTTATGTTTCATTTTTATGGTAAGTTACACTTTTAAGCTATGTGTTCCGCGTTTTAGCGGGATATTTGAATCACTTCTTATCCTTATAATGATGCATACCTTCTTCCAGTCATCAACCGTTAGGTCTTGCTTGCTCTATGCTTGCTCGCTAGTGCAACTTAGCTTTCTTCATTTATTCTGCCAATTTTGTTTTCTTTTGCAGGGTTCTGACAATAAATTTTTTTCTTCGTCAACCACGACTTTAATGTTCATTCTGATATGCTGATATTGTCTTCCTATAGCTTACGTAACCCCTCGCCACATTAATTTTCGTATTCTGAATATGTATTTCGACAACTAAGTTGCCATCATCTGCAGATAATTAAACTGTATCGCACCAGTGTTTTCGTACGGGTATTTTTACCGTAGTTTTCCTGGTGCCTATAGCCTACGTAACACTTGTTTAAGAGGTCGCTGTCGATTTTCCAAACTCTTTTTATAATTATACGATTTTCATGTTTTGTGAATTTTCTAATCCCTCGACAACAAGTGCACCCGATTGACATGGAGGGAGAGAGAGGGTGGAGGGTAAGTTTTCTTTAACAAATTTCGCTACCTCGCCCACAGTATAACTGAAAACATATTCTCTCCTTGCTATTTCCTGACGAGAAAAATTTCCAGTGTTCAATGAAGTCTCTATTGCGATCTTTTTTCATTCGAAATGTCTTTGCGCTTTCCCATTGTTCAAAATTTAACACTGTAGGCACAACACACAATTTTTGTTTAATTCGTAAAGCGTAAAAGATATAAAATAATTAAATATTTAACGAATATCTGAACTATTACAAAACATTCACTTAACATTTGCAACGATAGACACAAATGTTACACATTTCTGCAATATTACTACTGCGGGCAAAAAATAGTAAGACTTTTTAATTTAAATTTCGCGCGAAAACCCATTCGTCGAAAAATTTTTTTCTAGGTTGGTATGACTGTCAGTGACATCTGTGCCAAGTGTCACATCAAAATAATCATTAGTGTTTAGTATACGCTTGTCTTTCTGAAGTACAAAAAGTGCATTCGGCGATTTTTACAATGAGTGAAATTATTCAACAAACAAGTTCCATTAAATTTTGTGTACGGAATCAAATTTCTGGTGCCGAAACGTTCAGAATGTTGCAAAAGGCCTTCGGTGATAATTGTTTGTCGCGAGCAAATGTTTTTGATTGGTACAAATTATTCAAAGAGGGTCGAGAACGCGTTGATGACGATCCACGTCCAGGACGGCCATCAACATCAACTGATGATCAACACGTCAATAGAATCAAGGAATTGGTGCTTGAGAATCGACGATTAACAGTCAGAGACCTTACTGGCATCGTTGGAATATCGGAAGGATCAGTGAAAACGATTTTGAAAGATCATTTGGGCCTAAGAAAGGTGAAAGCACGATTTGTTCCAAAATCACTCAATTGTTTCGAAAAACAGCGTCGCGTTGACGTCTGTGAAACAATGCTTTCCGACTATCAAGACAAAAGGAAAGGCATCATAACTGGAGATGAGACTTGGATCTACGCTTATGACCCGGAAACAGACGATCAATCAGCCGAATATCGTATCAAAGGTGAGCCGAAGCCTAAAAAACCACGTCAAAGCAAGTCAAAAATCAAGGTTATGTTGACAGTTTTCTTCGATTATCGGGGTGTGGTGCACTCTAAATTCCTTCCGACCGGCCAAACTGTCAACAAAGAATACTATTTGAGTATTATACGTCGTTTGCGCAATGCTATTCGTAAAAAGAGGCCAGAATTATGGGCCGACAACTCTTGGTTTTTGCACCACGATAATGCACCGTCGCATACTGCATTAATTCTTCCTGAGTTTTTCGCCAAATTTTCAACCAATGTCGTGCCGCAACCACCGTATTCGCCTGATTTAGCTCCGTGTGACTTCTGGCTATTCAGCAAACTCAAACGACCGCTCCGGGGAAACCGTTTTGAGTCAATTGAAGACAATTAAGACTGAAATTGACTTTGACAACTGTTTCGAGAATTGGAAGAAACGTTGGCACAAGTGTATTGGGACCAGGGGGGGATTACTTTGAGGGGGACGAAATAGATTTGGAAGAATAAATTAAAAATTATGAACAAAGTCTTACCATTTTTTGCCCACAGTAGTATATTGACATGCCCAATTCCCAAAAATTTAGATTGATCACACATTCGGCAAAATAAAAGTCAAACATTTCTAACCCTTCTATTCTAACCTATGAAATAAATCTATCAATCAAGACGATTTTTCGTTAAGCATTTATTTCAATATTTATAGCCACCCATTATATATAATTTTAACTCCTGTTCATTTAATATTACATATTTTTCAAAACAGCACAGCGTTACACATAGCAGTAATGGCGGATAACAGACCGATATTTGACATCTTGCGATCTCAACCTAACTTAGAACTGAACTTACGGAACCAACAAGATCATACGCCTCTGTACTACGCCTTGTTGAAGTACGAATCGGGCGACAGAGACGAAGAAAACTACACTTCAGATCTTCTAAAAGCCGGTGCCCAATCCGACCCCATCGAATCAGAGAACAGCAACAGCTTGCTGCAGGTGTTATTACAGGAAAAGGCCAAGAATGCCGCTATATATCTGTCGAATCACGTCTCCAATATAAATCACGTCAATTTGAACGGCGAATCCGCCCTGCACATCGCCGCGATGAAAAATTATCCGGACTTTGTCGAAAAGGCCCTTGAATTGGGCGCCAATCCGAATCTGCTAACCACGGAATTGAGGCGGAGTGCCTTACATTACGCAGCTAAAGGTAGCTCGGTTGAATGTATTAACGTGTTCATCGAGTATAATGAAGGTTTGGATAAGGATTCCAAGATGGCCGCGAATTTTAATGCCCGAGATATTGAAGGAGATACTCCCTTGAGTTTAGCTTTATCTTTAAATAACAAATCTTTAGTGCCATTATTGATCAAAGGCAAAGCCGATGTTAATGTTAGAAATGGCAAAGACTTTACATTATTACATCAGGCCATCTTGAAAGAAGATGCCGTGACAGCCATATTTTTATTGGGTAACGGCGCTGATATTAACGCAAAGTAATTTTCATTTTTAATTTATTTTCGCATAATCTGATTTGTTCTGTAATGTTTAGGACTGCGGAATACGAGACACCTCTGCAATTAGCAATCCATTGTCGTTTGAGCGAAGTGGTAGACGCTCTGTGTGTCCGAGGTGTCGACATGTCCGCTCCGGATCGTTTGGGCAACTGTGCGCTGTGGGCAGCTCTAGATTCAGGTCAAGATGATATCGCTAGTATCTTAGTTAGGCATGGTGCCGATACGGACTGCTGGGGCGAAGGTCCAGAGGGTTGCAGGCAGACTCTCCTGCATAGGTCAGTCTTAAATCTCTACAAAATGGTAAATTTACTATGGACTTTCCAGGGCCATCGACGAAAATAAAGAACCAGCTGCTATATTTCTGATTCAAGCTGGATGTGATTTGGATTCGCCTAGGATGGAAGGCCCAAATGGCGAAGGCGGTGATGAGGCTAAAGAGAAAGCATCTCCATTGCATCTGTGTTGTCAATGGGGGTTAGAACCGGTGGTGCAAGTAAGTTGTAATATTATTTCAGGTTTATTAATCCAGATCGCATTTTTGTCTGATTAAATGTTAAGATAGTATAGAAGGCAATCTCTTGTATCACCTTGTAGAATTGTAATGGTATGATACAACGCCTAGAAGATGAAGGTTTTTCAGAATTGATAATAGGATATCTTACAGTAATCTGTCATATACTAATGACCATACCATATGACATTTTTTTAAAAAGGCTTATTTCATTAAGTGATGTTCTTACACATATATATATATATATATATATATATATACTGGGTGATACATCACTAGTGACCGGCATTAGTAGTAAAATATCTCTCATAATCTTGATCGACGAAACAAAAATATAATTTATCATTTACATGGGAAGTTCACCAAAAACGACAGTTACTTAGGAAAACGTCAATGCTATGCGCAAGATCATCAACGAAGATCCACATATAACATATCGCCAGATTGAAGCTTCAATGGGGATTTTAAAGACCTCAATTCAAAAAATTTTGCAAAAGGAATCGCGTGTAAAAAAATTCGTTTCCCGTTGGATACCGTATCTGTTAATCGAAGAACAGAAAGCAGCTGGGGTGAATTGATGTCAAAAAACTCTAGATCGCTTCAACGCCTGAAATTCTAAGAACGTATACAACATTGTCAACATTGAATCTTGGATTTACTCATACGAGCCAGAAAATAAACGACAGTCATCTGTTTCGGTGTTCCAAAGTGAAGAAAAGCCGACAAAAGTCATTCGTTCTCGAAGTGTCCAAAAAGATGGTGGCGACATTTCACTCTAAAGCAGGTTATGTAGCAACACTTCCTCTACAAGACCGAAGAACTGTTACTGCCGATTGGTATACAACCATTTGTTTGCTGCAAGTCATTGCTGAGCTTCGAAAAACCAACGACGAATCATTAAGACAATGAAAGTTCGCACACAGCACGCAAAAGAATTGAATTTTTAACACAACAAAACGTCGAATTGTTGGACCATCCTCCGTACAGTTCAGACCTAAGTCTCTACGATTTCTTTACTTTTATCGAAAATCAAGAATGGACTACGTGGTCAAAGGTTCCAGTCGTCAGAAGAAGCAGTCGATGCCTTCAAAAACACAATTTTGAGTGAAACAGCTGTTTCCAGAGTCGGTTTGAGCGCATGCAAACGCGCATTAATCTTCGTAGAGAATACTTCCAAAAACAATAAAGTATTTAAAAGCTACCTACTGTTTTATTTCAGTTTTATATGCAAAACTCAAAAGACAACCCACGTGACTCAGTGTTCCCAACTAAGTTGTAATATTCACAGCCTTTCCTAATTATAAATAAATAAATTTATCAAATTATATTGTATAGAACTCAAACAGTGTGTCTTTTATTAATGTTTTGTAAAAGAACATCGAAATTCAACCTGTTAATTAATGTAAATTTTAAGACTCTAGTGGAACACGGCGCCAATATAAATATCAGGGATGCAGAAAACAAAACACCATTGCACATCGCCATAGAGAACCAACACGACGCCATTATATCGCTTCTACTTAGAGTGCCAGAAATCGACTTAAGTCTAAGAGATAAATTGGGTTTGAGCCCGTTTGCGACCGCGCTGACTTTCAGAAATAATAAAGCCGCTCAAGCTATTTTAGATAAACTACCTTCAGCGGCTGAACAGGTGAGATGGAGACCTAACCACAAAATGAATTATTAACATTTTTTGCTTTTCAGTTTGACAGTAAGGGTCAGAATTTTTTGCACACCGCACTGAAAAAGGGCGATTTAGAAAGCGTTTTGTTCTTGTTATCTGTACACGTAGACGTCAACTCCAGAGTTCAAGATTCGACCATGTCACCGCCGTTACATCTAGCGGCGAGAAATGGGAACGAAACCCTAGTGAGAAGTTTAATATTGGCCGGTGCCAGAATAGAAGATACGGATGCTCATAAGTAAGTACCGTATATAATAAAGAAAGAGTGTAATTCTTCTTCTCTTTTAACGGTTTGTGATACATTTGTTTTATGATCAATTTTCTCCATGAACTTCGTTCATCTCTTAACCCTTACATTGAGCATGACACACCTCTTCCTTTCCTTTTGAGCTCATTCCAATAACTTCATTCTAGCTGATTCTCAATATCTATCTTTTGTCTCTAGAATTTGCTTTTCAAACTCTCCCTCAGTCTATCCCTTATTAACCATTTTAAATGCTTCTCCCAATTTTATTCTGCTCTTTTTACATATTTCTTTACTACCACCTGCTTCGAATATAACCCTCTTAATATATATTGGGTCTGGGAAAAAGTTCGTGGCGTTTTTCCCGATAGATGGCATTGGTTGCCGATAACTAAAGAACAACAAGTCACAGCGACACCACCGACGGCTCGTTTTTTAGATGACCTTCCGAACGTTAGTTTGAGCGTAGAAACATTGTAATCGGTGCAGTGGTTGGAAAGTTATTCGCACTTGAAAATGGAGAAGAATAATGAGAAATTTCGCTATATTCTGCAATATTATTATGATAAGGGGAAGAACGCTGCGCAGGCTTGTGATAAAATTTGTGCTGTGTACGGTGAAGGTACTTTATCGAAATCTGTTGCGCGGAAATGGTTCGCTCGCTTTCGTTCTGGAAATTTCAATGTGAAAGATGAGTCACGCTCCGGTCGTCCAATCACTGAAAAATCTGATGAAATTCTTGAAAAAGTCCAACAAGATAAGCATATCAGCAGTGTCGATATTGGCATGGAGCTAGGCATTGACCACAAAACTGTTTTGAACCATTTACACAAAGCTGGTTACAAAAAAAAGCTTGACGTATGGGTTCCTCATGAGTTGAGCGTGAAAAACATGATGGACCGAATTAACATCTGCGATGCGCTGCTGAAACGGAATGAAATCGAGCCGTTTCTGAAACGTTTAATAACCGGAGATGAAAAATGGATTACGTACGATAATCGGAAGCGTAAAAGATCGTGGATAAAGGATGGTGAGCCGTCACAAGCGTTCGCTAAGCCAACATTGACGCCAAAAAAAGTGATGCTGTGTGTATGGTGGGACTGGAGGGGAATCGTCCACTACGAGCTACTTCCAAATGGTCAGACGATTGATTCTCAACTCTACTGTGCACAACTAGAGACATTGCGCCAGGCGATTGAAAGAAAACGGCCCGAATTGATTAATAGGAAAGGTGTTGTCTTCCATCATGACAACGCCCGACCACACACTTCTTTGATGACCCGTCAAAAATTGAGAGAGTTTGGTTGGGAAGTTTTGATGCACCCACCTTACAGTCCGGATATAGCACCCTCTGACTATCATCTGTTTCGATCTCTGCAGAACTCTCTCAATGGAATTAAGTTGGTTTCAAAAGAAGCCTGTGAAAACTACTTGATTCAGTTTTTCGACCAGAAACCACAGAAGTTTTTCACCGATGGGATCATGGATCTACCAAAAAAATGGCGAAACATAGTCGATAATAATGGAGCATATTCGGTTTAAATGAATTCGTCCACGCGCCATGCGGGGACCAGTTGAATTTTACTGAAAAAACGCCACGAACTTTTTCCCAGACCCAATATATTGTTATACGAGGATCGATCCAGAAATAAGGTTCCCAAAGAACTCCAGCCGCACGGGCAGGTGTGAGACGAAATCCGGCAACACCGCTGTGTAGGTATGTTTCCCTACTCCGGATTCCCACCTGCCGCGCTTCGCTACACCGCTCAGTCTTGGCTCAGTAGCCGTCCGTGATGGAGGTGCCCATTGCTGATCCCGCCGTGTGCGAGATTCGTTCCGTAATTAGGTTCTTGCACGCGAAAAAGACACCACCCGTGGATATTCATCGACAGTTGACAGAGGTGTATGGCGGCAAGTGTATGACCATTCAACACGTGCGTAAGTGGTGCAGGGCGTTTAGTGCTGGTCGGAAGGAAGTCCACGATGAAGACTCCGTTCTTCAATTTCGGAGGCGCTGATCGAGATGGTCCAACGCACAGTGCTTGAAAACAGGAGGATCACTTTCCGTGAACTTGTTGCTCGGATTCCTGGGAGTTCTTACGGTACAGTTCAAAGAGCTTTGACTGAAAAATTGGGGTATCGCCAGTGTTGTGCTCGATGGGTACCGCGTATGCTGACAGTCGAACACAAAGAGAAACGCATTGACTGTGCTCGCCAGTTTCTGCAAAAGTGTCAAGAAGATAGGGAAGGATTGTTGGACTCCATTGTTACGGGAGACGAAACGTGGGTGTTTCATTTCACGCCCGAAACGAAAGAAAAGTCCAAACAATGGCGTCGCTCAGGGTCACCAGTCGCAAAGAAGTTTAAACAAAGTCCTTCTGCTGGCAAAGTCATGGCCACTGTTTTTTGGGATCGCAAGGGGATACTGCTGATCGAGTTCATGGACAACAATCAACTCAGACAGTTATTGTGCAACACTAAGAAAACTCAGGCGAGCTATCCAGAACCGCCGGCGAGGACGACTGACAAAAGGTGTAACGCTGCTTCACGACAACGCCCGCCCTCATGTCTCCCGTCAAACCAAGGAACTTTTGACCAACTTTGAATGGACTGTCATGCCCCACCCACCTTACAGCCCGGACCTCGCGCTTAGTGATTATCACTTGTTCCCCAAGTTAAAGGAACACTTGAGTGGGCAACGCTTCCAGAACGACGATGAAGTCAAAGAAGAGGTGAAACGCTATCTGAACGGGCTGGCGGCAACGTTCTACGACACGGGGATACAAAAATTGGAACACCGTCTACAAAAATGCTTAGAAAGAGATGGCGATTATGTAGAAAAATAGAGCTAAGTGTCCTCTATCCAACGATGTAAATTTTGATGAGAATAAACGATCTTGTATTATTGTAAAAATTATGGGAACCTTATTTCTGGATCGATCCTCGTATTTGAGAGAGGTTCCTCAAATACTTATCCTACAGGATTGATGGTCATTATCCTGCCCTTGGTTCGACGTATAAGGATCTGCTTACTAGGCACAATTTTGATTCTCTTACTATACGCAGGGACAAAGCTAGTGGCGGTTTTCTTTATAAATTAATTAAAAATAATAATTTTATTGATTCCTCTGTGCTGTTGTCCCAGGTTGATTTCCTCATGCCTAGTTTTGACACTAGATCATCGGCAACCTTCTTAATAGGTCGGGCAAGAACCAATGTTCTCTACAAGGCTCCATTAATACATATGTCCAGAAATACCAATGCATTATACAAGGATCCCTTTCGCTAATTTCTTAATTCAGTTTTTCACTATTTTTTTTTTTATTTTTCATTACTATAAGTGTGTTTGTATATATATATTGGGTTGGCAACTAAGTACTTTCGGTTTTTACTGATAGAGAGCGTTGCTTTACTTTTTGTATAACGTATGTTAGTGCTGTACTTTACCGTTTGTCGCGTGATACTAGTCACATTGACGTAACTTCAGAAGCAAGTAGTGCGTGATTTTTATTAAAGCTATTAGTTGTGGGTTAATTTTAAATGGAGTGCAGAAACGAACATTTTCGACACATTTTACTATTTTATTCCCGTAAAGGAAAGAAAGCTGCTGCGGCTCACAAAAAGATATGTGAAGTTTATGGTGCTAATTGCTTAACAGAGCGCACGTGTCAGAATTGGTATAAAAATTCCGTTCTGGAGATTTTTCCCTCAAAGATGAGCAACGTTCTGGTCGACCTACTGAAGTTGATGATGACCAAATCAAAATCATAATTGAAGAGGATCGTCATATAACTGTTCGAGAGGTTGCGGAGAGGCTACATGTATCGCACACAACAATTGAAAAACATCTAAAATGTCTTGGGCTAGTTAAGAAGCTTGATATTTAGGTACCTCACGAATTGAAAGAAATTCATTTAACACAAAGAATCAACTTTTGGGATATGCACATTAGACGAAATGAAACCGACCCTTTCTTAAAAAGAATCATCACTGGTGATGAAAAATGGGTCCTGTACAATAACATAGTTCGAAAACGATCATGCAGCAAACACGATAAACCGGCTCAAACCACATCGAAAGCTGAATTGCATTCAAAAAAGATCATGCTGTCAGTTTGGTGGGATTACAAAGGTGTTGTGTTTTGTGAGCTGCTTCCAATGAACCAAACGATCAATTCTGATGTTTACTGTCAACAATTAATAAAACTGGTTGAAGCAATCAAAGAAAAACGGGCAGAATTGTCAAATCGGAAAGGTGTAGTTTTCCACCAAGATAATGCAAGGCCTCACACATCTTTGGCAACTCGTGGGAAACTATTAGAGTTTGGCTGGGAAGTGATGCCACATCCCCCATACAGTCCTGATCTAGCACCATCTGATTGCCATTTATTCCGAAGTTTTCAGAATTCTTTGAATGGTAAAACTTTCACAAATGACGATGACCTTCACTCGCACCTGGTTCAGTTTTTCGCTGATAAGGACCAGAAATTTTATGAGCGCGGCATCATGCAGCTGAAAGAAAGATGGCAAAAGGTCATTGAGCAAAATGGAAAATATATAATTGATTAAAAACTATTCTTTGTTTAAAAAAAAAGTGTTTTATTTTATACTACAAAACCGAAAGTACTTAGTTGCCAACCCAATATTTTGAATTCTTATTTTTATTTGTAGTATGATACATTAACTGCACCTATTTTTGTTTCAATTTTAATTTTTTTCTTATGAGCATTGTGTCCTGTAAATGGTTTATATAACTGTTGGGCATTAAAGACATTATTATTATTATTATTATATGTCGCAGGAAAATGATGAAAACGGAGATTTGATCAAATCCCTAAGGTAGATAATCGATTCACGGAAGATGTTAAAATTACAACCCTGTGGATTGATTTCCCCATAGAAAGTAAATAATTTGATCAAATCCCTTAACTGTTTTCAGCAAAAGATGAAATAAACAAGTCAGAAAAGGTCAGATAATATTGTTTAGATATTAAAAGTATTTATTTAGTAAATCATGCATTATTAAGTGTAGAGTAGATAATACAACAATAGTCATTGAAACAAATTATTTACTCGAAACTAATTAACAAAAGAAATAAGTACTTAAGCTGATATTTTTGGAAACAAAAACGATATTTTTGGTGAAATTTTAAACAATTTTAGTGAATCTTATAAGTAGTGTTCATTCATTTTTATTAAAACAAGTTGTTGAGGGAAGTAGTAACAAACGACACATAGAGCTGTACGAGTCCTGACTTATTTATTTCATCTTTACACTAAAACAGTTAAAGAATTTGATCAAATCACGCCACAGAGTTGTAATTTTAATATTTTCCGTGAATTGATCATCTACCATCCCTATGGTAGATGATCAAATCTCCATTTTCATAATTTCCCTACGACATATACATGTTTCCCATCCCGTTCATTGTTTGCACATTATCAATTTTCCAAATAGATTGGCAGTCTGCTCTTTAGACCTTACTTTTATAAATTACGTCAGCAGTCAAAGCTTTTACGCCGTTATTCCTAGCCAAATATGTTCCCACATTTACTAAATGTCAGTGCTATATTTTTACAGGCGGACAGCTTTGCACGTTGCGTCTGAGGCCGGAAATGCAGCAGTAGTATCCGCTCTAATACAAAACCATACGAACTTCGACTCTGTAGATTGCAACGGAGACAACGCTCTACACGTAGCAGTTAAAGAAGGTCACATCAATGTTGTAAGTGCTAAAATACCTTCCATTTATTATAAAAGGAGAATCGGTAAAGAAACTACAGTAGAGCCGCAGTTGTCCGCAACTAACTGGTCATAAAAGAACATGTAACTGAAACAAATTTGATTACGTATGTATTGGGTTGGCAACTAAGTACTTTCGGTTTTGTAGTATAAAATAAAACACTTTTTTTTTAAACAAAGAATAGTTTTTAATCAATTATATATTTTCCATTTTGGTCAATGACCTTTTGCCATCTTTCCTTCAGCTGCATGATTCCGCGCTCATAAAATTTCTGGTCCTTATCAGCAAAAAACTGAACCAGGTGCGAGTGAAGGTCATCGTCATTTGTGAAAGTTTTACCATTCAAAGAATTCTGCAAACTTCGAAATAAATGGCAATCAGATGGTGCTAGATCAGGGCTGAATGAGGGATGTCGCAACACTTCCCAGCCAAGCTCCAATAGTTTCCCACGAGTTGCCAAAGATGTGTGAGGCCTTGCATTATCTTGGTGGAAAACTACACCTTTCCGATTTGACAATTCTGGCCGTTTTTCTTTGATTGCTTCATCCAGTTTTATTAACTGTTGACAGTAAACATCAGAATTGATCGTTTGGTTCCTTGGAAGTAGCTCAAAAAACACAACACCTTTGTAATTCCACCAAACTGACAGCATGATCTTTTTTGGATGCAATTCAGCTTTCGATGTGGTTTGAGCTGGTTTATCGTGTTTGCTCCATGATCGTTTTCGAACTATGTTACTGTACAGGACCCATTTTTCATCACCAGTGATGATTCTTTTTAAGAAAGGGTCGGTTTCATTTCGTCTAAGGTGCATATCGCAAAAGTTGATTCTTTGTGTTAAATGAATTTCTTTCAATTCGTGAGGTACCCAAATATCAAGCTTCTTAACTAGCCCAAGACATTTTAAATGTTTTTCAATTGTTGTGTGCGATACATGTAGCCTCTCCGCAACCTCTCGAACAGTTATATGACGATCCTCTTCAATTATGACTTTGATTTGGTCATCATCAACTTCAGTAGGCCGACCAGAACGTTGCCCATCTTTGAGGGAAAAATCTCCAGAACGGAATTTTTTATACCAATTCTGACACGTGCGCTCTGTTAAGCAATTAGCACCATAAACTTCACATATCTTTTTGTGAGCCGCAGCAGCTTTCTTTCCTTTACGGAAATAAAATAGTAAAATATGTCGAAAATGTTCGTTTCTGCACTCCATTTAAAATTAACCCACAACTAATAGCTTTAATAAAAATCACGCACTACTTGCTTCTGAAGTTACGTCAATGTGACTAGAATCACGCGACAAACGGTAAATTAAAACAGCACTAATATACGTTATACAGAAAATAAAGCAACGCTCTCTATGAGTAAAAACCGAAAGTACTTAGTTGCCAACCCAATACTAGCCAAAATATTAGCGCCACCTGCAAGTGTAACGTTTTTCGGTGTATAGCAAAACAAAGAGTTTAACGAAAAATATTTATAGTAACTAATACAAAAATAATGCTTTTAAAGAAATTACTAATATTTCGTAATTCCACCTTTTATTCTTCTAACTGTTGGTTCTCTCTTCTATATACTTTACGCGCAGTTTTTTGATTCCTTAATCATGCGATCATTTGGAATATTGGCCTTCAATTCTTGAATGGTGATATTTTCTTCTTGAATGGGCTACCGATTTCAATACACTTCATGTTTTTTTAATAATTTAGATCTGAATAATTCCCAGGCCATGGAAGCATTGGCAAATTCACCGACTCCAAAAAAAAAATTTATCACAGATTTTTGCCTTGTGACGAGGGGCACTATCATACATGAAGGTATAAGGTTCTTCATTAGGATCTAGTTCATTTAAATATGGGAGCAGAACATCCTCCAACATGTATTTGTATTGTTTTTGCTGTAATGCAGTGGCTCAGGACCTTACAACGTTATACAAGACCAGACCACGACGAAAACTTGATGTTTTAGTTTTTACCGCGCAGGCTTCACTATATCGTTCAGAATTTTATCGTCCCACAAACTGGGTCCTTTCTGTTACCGCCTCTACTTTTGATTCGTCACTGAACATACTCTAGAAGTTCAAGAACCACATCAGATTTTTAGCAAAAAAATATTGACCCAACATCGTTCAGTTCCTTTTCTTAACCTACTTCTATTTTCAGTGCTTATTTACCTTATATTCAAAGGTATCACTGAGCGGACCTGCAGGGCCTTTCTAAAGCTCAACATCAAAATCATCTTTAAAACTCCCCCATTCTCTGTCACAAACTGCTAACTATCTAGAAACTTCTGGTGCGCACAGGATTCCATGTTTAGTTGACACTCGCGTCGTTGAATATGAATGTTGTATTAGGACATTGCGCGCGACCGGGTCTGCATCTGAGCGCAGATTGAAAACCGTACACACCAAATCCATTTTGATAGTATCTCGCAGTACATATTATTGCAGCAAACTTGATGAATCTATAGAAATTCAAAAACACTTCAATATCCTAACGATTTTAACTGCGAAGACGGCTACTCTTTACACAACACGTAACAAATCCTCCTTTCAAAGCCACTGCATCGTAGAAGCAACGCCCCAGTAAACCGAAGTAACTACTATATAATTTCTTCTCTAAAAGACCTTGAGTTTCAATGCAATAACGAAACAATCAACAGCACCTCTGAGGATGTCTCAGAGACGCAGTTCCAGCTCGGAAGAACTGTGGATAACGATGGCGGAAGCCTACAAATTTCTTTTGTAGTTTTATTTTCCTAAAATCACCTTTCAAATGTTATGGTTTCTTTACTAATCAGGTATACGAACACTTTATTATTTTACAGGTCAGAGTTTTATTGACGGAGTCTGCAATAAATGCCGAGGCTGTTAATATCAAAGGCCGGAATCCACTACACGAACTATGTCAGTACGGTAAAGAGAACGCCGCCGCTATCTGCGAGTTATTTTTTGAATCTATGCCAGGTTACCCCATAGACAAGCCGGATTTAAATGTAAGAAACAAATAATTATGGAAAAGAAATCAGACTTTAACGTCTTTTTTAATCTTTAAGGGTAACACTCCCCTATTAATAGCGTACATGAAGGGAAACGGGAATTTATGTAGGGTCCTTGTCAAATCAAAAGCATCTCTAGCTATTGAAAATCGAGATCGAATAACAATCTTCAATTACCAGGTGGGCTACAAGATTGCCTGGAAAAGACCTTAACAACAATAAATAGTATTTACATATCTTAACATATAATTTTTTTTTAGGTAGCAACCAAGCAATTATTGTATCGACTATTAGATCAGCTCTCAGAGCAGACTCCTTGGTCTTGGACGACAGACATGTGCCAGGAATGTGGCAAGAGTTTCACATTAACTCTGAGGAGGCATCACTGTAGACATTGTGGTCGAGTTCTGTGCGGGAGGTGCTCAGATCAAGAGGTTCCCATTATCAAATTTGGCGAAAATAAACCAGTCAGGGTGTGCAAAATTTGTTTCGATGTCTTAAAGTCAGGTGTTAGCTAATAAATATTTTTGGAAGGAATATGCTAATCTTACTTTCTTCGTTATTCCATGTTATGAATTTGGGACTTATCAAATAAATGTACTTTCGCAAGCTTTATTCAACTAAAATTACGATAAATTACAGTAAATGGTACAATACATTCCATTTCGAGCCAGCTCTGTATTAAAGATGTGAATGTAACCTAATCATATTTTTGTACTAACATAAGCTTTTTTTGTTTTAAAATAATGAATTATTTTAATTTTATTTTGTCGTAAATATGTAATCCAAATGATATAAATTTGTTATTAAACTTATTAATATGTATGTAATTATACATGTAAATTGAATGCACATTAATTATGTTATTTTGATATTATAAGGAGCATGAAAGAAACAATGTATATGAGACTGTATTTATAAATAAAATTTAAAAAAAAAAAAACAATGTATTTTTAATTCTGAACGCCATTTACCATAACATAAAAGTTTAATTTATTGATTTCATTATCTACATTAAATACACATAAGTTCTACAGAAATTACATAGAAAAATTACTTTAATTTTTTGAATAAATCTTTTGTAATACAATGATCAATAGCATGCAATAAATCGAATAATTCTTCCACACATGTTTCTGTTGTTTTCGATCTGGAATTTACTCTGTCATTACAAGCTTCATATTTTTCGACTAAATGTTTGCAATGTTCAGTTTCACGACATTTATCCTGGAAATTTTAAATAAATATGTTCTTATATAATATAAACTCCCAGCTAAATGTAATATAACCTAAAAAACTCGGTTGCAAAACTTACACGTAATTCCTGCTGTGGATCTACTAGTTCTTCATCGTCAGCTTTAACTTTTGGGAAAAATTGTTTAAGAAATGACATTTTTTAAGATACTTCTTAATTTATTAATAAAAGTATAGTAAATAGTCTTTCTTGCGTAACGATGAATTGATAAGAGCAAACGGAAGCAAATGTGCCAAAGTCATGTATTTATTTACATAATATTTAAATTACCTACAATATAATATAAATACACATATATTTATTTTAAGTAATAATAGAAATACATTATAATTCAATTTTAAAATGGCGAAATTTTAGAAACTTTAACTTCCATTAAGATTAAATATTGTATTTTGGCCCAAAAAAATTTAATTGCCTTGTATGGATTATAAAATATATGGAAAACTACCGAAACATTTGACAACTCACGATAACTGACAGACAAAATAACATGGACGCCAAATTTGTCAGTTGTGCTGTATCATAGAGCAAAATAAATATCCAAAAATACTCAAAGTACGCATTTGGAAGTCAAACAAAGTACCCAAACAACTTTGATAGACAATTTTCTAATTTTATTTTAAGTTAAAAGCAGTCATGAAGATCACGCTGAAAAATTTACAACAGCAAACTTTTCAAGTGGATATAGAAGCTACCAAAACGGTACGTTGAAAACTACATTTTGTGTTTGTGTATATTATGTTTGTATTTTGTTATTAGGTAAAAAATTTAAAAGAAAAGATTGAAGCCGAAAAGGGTAAAGAATATCCAGCGGAAAATCAAAGGCTAATTTATGCTGGTAAGAAAATAATTCTTATACAAACAATATTATGATTAGACAGTGATGAGTCATTGTCTTTGTTTTCATCATGAACAGGTAAAATCCTAACAGACGAAAATGTACTCTCAGAGTATAACATAGATGAAAAGAAGTTTATTGTTGTTATGGTAACAAAACCGAAGCAACCAGAGAAGTCCGAAAGTGGAGATGGAAATGTCACAACTTCTAGCGCTAGGTATTTGGGTTATGTTTTTGGTATATTGTCTAAAAAGGGATTTTCAGTACCCCTGCTACAACGACTACAACTTCCGCACCTGCACCTACAGAAACTAGTACAGCACAAGACACAACCGGAGCGGAATCAACACCACAAGCAGCTGCTACGCCAGAATCAACTTTATTGATGGGTGAAGAATATCAAACGATGGTTCGGAACATTATTGATATGGGTTATGACCGGAGTCAGGTGATACAAGCTTTAAGAGCCAGTTTTAATAATCCCGACAGGGCTGTAGAATATTTAATTAATGGAATACCTGTTATGGACGAACAAGAGACTGTAAATGTCAATAAATAATATAAAATTGAAATAACTCAATACTTTGATTTTACAGGTTAACGAAACTGCCGATATGTCAGGGGTAGATGAACAACAATCAGATTCTGAAGATCCCCTTGCATTTTTAAGAAATCAATCTCAATTTCAACAAATGCGCCAAGTCATACAACAAAATCCACAATTACTAAATGCGATTCTGCAACAAATCGGTCAAACAAATCCAGCTCTGCTCCAGTTGATCTCCCAAAATCAAGAATCATTCGTAAGAATGTTGAATGAACCAGCCAGTGGTGCTCCTGTGGCAGCTAGTCCTAACGTACCAGCAGGTATTTATTTTAGCTTTTTACCTCAAATGTAAATTATTACCACTACATCGCATAACATTTTTTTCTGTTCAATAAAGGAGCGCCTGTGGGTGGTAATCAAGCTGCTGGTATCCAACCTGGCCTAATTCAAGTAACGCAACAAGACAAAGACGCTATAGAAAGGCTCAAAGCCCTGGGATTCCCTGAACATTTAGTCATCCAAGCATACTTTGCTTGTGAAAAAAATGAAAACTTAGCCGCGAACTTTTTGCTCTCTCAAAATTTTGATGATTAGTGTAGACAGAACAACATAAGGAAATGCAGCCAAGACATAAATAAGAAACAAACGAAAACAACCTGTTTTTTCCATTTTTTCTTTCTCTTAAGGAAACTTAATTTTAACTTTTGATTCGAAACAATAAACATACTTTTATGACAATATGTTCAATTCATCTTTTCTTTTTTTTTAAGTCATATTTTTATTCACAGCTGCAATAGAAATTCTTTTTTATTAATTAATTTTCCTTTCCTGTGTTATTGTTATTATTCATCTTGTATATGAGTGTTGTTTGCAGGTTAAAAAAGGAGATATAAATATTATATAAACATGTATATAATATTTATACTTTTTGCAATAATTACAATTACAAATTTAGTGATTTTTTTTCTTTTATTTTGCGAGTGGGGAATTATATATATATAAATAAATAAATACAGAAATTAATAATATTGATTATTAAATAAAAATGCCGAACGTTTATTGTAATGAGTTATTTTAATGTTATAAAAAAAAATAATTCTGCTGTATATATATATCGCATTATATATAATAAACAGAAAAATGTTTCCCAATTTGTTGTTTAATGTATGAATCTGATTCATGATTTATTCCTTTCACTTCTATCCTTAAAAAAACAGTTGAAAATTTTAATTGACATCTACTTATAACTTCATTAATAAGTTTTGAATTTATAGCTACTGCATATACGTTTAACAAAGGTATTTAGAAAACTATATTTTTTTTTCTAGTCAAGATTTAATAAGTTTAAATTATTTTATAAATTTATAATAGCTTCTAAGAAAGATCATTTTGAAATCTATGCTGTTTCAGCAATACATTTTTACTTTTCCCCTCATTTTAGTTCCTTGTTTACAAGAATAAATAATTCTTGAAAATTATATTTCTTTAAAGCATTGTAATAACAAATATTCTTATATTTAAATGAAGTATAATTGACTTATTCCAAATTAATTAGGTTTTATTTAGATAACTTTATTGATAAAAGATTTAGAAAGTTACATCAAGATTCATAAGTTTCATGGAACATAATAACAGTTATGTAATCAAATGCATATAAAATTAAAATTGAAAAAACATACTATCCTAAATTATAATTACCCTAGTAAAAGTGTTAAAATATAAGATGAAGCATTTACTTGCAGTGAATACCGTAAAATAAATCAGGAATTATCAATATCTTTTTTATGTCTATTACATTTTATGTAAGATGAAACGAGGCCATTCCACTTTATTTGCCCTGAAGTTAGTCGGATAGAGGTTAGTGAAGTGTTGGAAAATGGATGTGTTGTTTGTGTTTTTCAATGAAAACGATTGAAATTTTACACGAAAACGTCCGCGATCCGTGAGAAATCCACCCTCGAAACCATCATCGTTTCTGATCATGGTTAAATAGTGATTTTATCTCTTTTGTGCTGTTTAAATTCATGCTCTACGTGATTTTTATGAAAACAGTCATGGCTACCGTCAATGGTTGATATGTGGGCTATTTGTAAATAACATTTAAGAAAACCGAATAAGTCGTATTTATTTGTGAGTGTGTGCGTTTTGGGTGTAAGATTTTAGTGCGGTTTCGGCTGTGAAAACGCCGTGAAATGGCGGACACAAACAATCAACGTTTTCCCAAGTAAGTATTTAATGTTTTCTTTTAACTATTACCACACATGACTTAACACGGTTCGTTCCCTTTAATTTTTCTTTTCTAATGTGAAAGGATCATGGTCTTTCGACCTACGTGGGAGGAATTCAAAGATTTCTCCAAGTACATTGATCATATGGAATCAAAAGGAGCACACAAAGCTGGACTAGCTAAGGTAATTCAGTTGAAAATGAGAAATGATAATTATTTAAACAAATTGTTTTTCAGGTTATACCACCACCAGAATGGGTTCCACGTAAGAGTGGTTATAAACTTGAAGATCTCGAGATTACAATACCCGCACCAATATGTCAAGTGGTCACTGGTAAACAAGGTCTATATCAACAGATAAATATTCAGAAGAAGTCAATGACAGTGCAGCAATATGCAGAATTGGCAAACTCAGAAAGATATTGTACACCTAGACATTTTGACTATGAAGATTTGGAAAGGAAATACTGGAAAAATATAACTTACGTTGCACCTATATATGGAGCTGACGTTTCTGGCAGTTTAACAGACCCAGATGTTAATGTATGTTTAAGTTTTATTAATAAATATTTTAAAAAGTTTATTTACATTGCAATTTTCTTTGTGTTAGGAGTGGAACATCAATAGATTAGGAACAATTTTGGATTATGTAAATGAAGACTATGGTATCTCCATTGAAGGTGTTAATACGGCTTATTTGTATTTTGGAATGTGGAAAACCACTTTTGCTTGGCACACTGAAGACATGGATCTCTATTCTATAAATTATTTACATTTTGGAGCCCCAAAGACTTGGTAAACTATAAAATTTAATTTTTTTTGAAATAATTCCTATAATGTTGTGACTGTTTGTCATCCATAGATTATCAATATGAACAGAATTTCTTTTGTATTATTAATCAATGTGATTCATGAGCATGTTTTTTAAATCTTTGCAGTAATATTAAAAAAATTGCTATTATGTAAACTACGTTTTATTTAAAAAAGTAAACAATTGAGTATCAAATTTGATCATATGTTAAGTGTCAAAATGAAAGTTTAAATATCTGTTGTCTTTTATGTAAAAAGAAATGAAAATTATTATTCTATATATTCAGGTCATTTTCCATTTAAAAATATGTAATGTCCAATTATAAACTAAAGCTATTATGAAACAGAATTTCATTTATTTTCATTAAATATAAATTATCTTAAGGCATTAATTAAAACTAAATTTAAAAACAAATGTTCATTGTAATTAAAAAAAAAATGACAGTACTTTTTTTATGTTTCAGTTTTGTTTATTTTTTTCTTCTTGTAAAAATATACGTATCGTTATCTTGTTGAAGTAGCCTGTTTTATGCATCTTCACACTCTTTGTCAGACTTTCATACACACCTATAATAAATATCTATCGTTTTCTTAGCATCGAAATTCTCTGGAAGCAAATGTAGCGGTGCGAAACCCCGCACACATCTGTTCTTTCAGGAATTGATGACTCGTGTGCCGTCCACGGCCCTCTTTTGAAAGTCCACATGTAAAAATATGGCTTCATTGGTGAATGCCACGTCCAAATCTAGACCGTGATTTTCTTATCCTCATAAAAATGAATGAATCGTGTGAAGACTTGATATTTTTATATTTAATGTTTTGGCTTGTAAGCATCAACCATCACTTATTATTTATATATTTAATCCTTTTTTAATGAACTTCCTATGAATTTTATGCAATGTTAAGTTAGGAATTTGACAAAACATTGCTAATATCATTTCATCCTTTTGTTGTTACATTGCTGGAATTGTTCCTGTTTTCAAGAAAGATGGAAAATCGAATATAAACTATTGTCCCATTGTTGTCATTGCTAATTTTGATAAAGTATACGAGTAGTATTTAAACAGTTACATATTTTATATTCGTTCTTATATTTCTCCGCCACAACACGGTTTTTTTCACTATGAAAATCTACTGCGAAAAATCCAATAATTTTCACACAATATGTTAGAAACATTATTAATTGTCAGGATCAGATTGACTGCATTTATTTTCGTTTTTCTCATATATTTGATACTATTGATCATCTAGTGTTACTAAATTAACTTTCTTATTTTGATTTTTCTCTTTGCCATCTAAGTCGTGGTGTGTCATACCTGAACAATAGGCTCAACTATGTTTTCTGTAATAGCTACTCATCTAATGTTTTTACATCTACATTCGGGATTCCCCAAGGTTCGAATCTTAGTCCACCATATAACAACTTACAAGTTTGCCTTCTAACGTTTTAGATTATGTAGATGATATTAAAATGTTCAATGTAGTATCGTCTAATGTGGATGTCAAGCGTTTACAGAAGATTGGTCTGTTAATTGTTTGTTTTAGATATTAATAAATGTTTCGTTATGACATTTACCAGAAACACTTTTCTTCCTTTTATTCTATAAGTGGACATTGCTTTTGGAAATTGATTAAATGAAAGATCTTCAATATTTAATAATTGCTTGAATTTCAACTTACATACTCAACACATGTGTCTTTTAGTGATTAAAATGGTTAGGATTTAGCTGTGTAGCAAGTTCTTCAATAACGCCGATCTACTAAACACATATTTTGTCTATGTTCGAAACAAGTTTGAATATGGGGCAATTATTTGGTATCCATTTTTACGATACTCAAAAATTTGTTATCAAAAAAATTTAACGTAGATTTTTAACATTTGGTTGGCAACTAAGTACTTTCGGTTTTGTAGTATAAAATAAAACACTTTTTTTTAAACAAAGAATAGTTTTTAATCAATTATATATTTTCCATTTTGCTCAATGACCTTTTGCCATCTTTCTTTCAGCTGCATGATTCCGCGCTCATAAAATTTCTGGTCCTTATCAGCAAAAAACTGAACCAGGTGCGAGTGAAGGTCATCGTCATTTGTGAAAGTTTTAACATTCAAAGAATTCTGCAAACTTCGAAATAAATGGTAATAAGATGGTGCTAGATCAGGGCCGTATGGGGGGTGTGGCATCACTTCCCAGCCAAGCTCCAATAGTTTCCCACGAGTTGCCAAAGATGTGTGAGGCCTTGCATTATCTTGGTGGAAAACTACACCTTTCCGATTTGACAATTCTGGCCGTTTTTCTTTGATTGCTTCATCCAGTTTTATTAATTGTTGACAGTAAACATCAGAATTGATCGTTTGGTTCCTTGGAAGCAGCTCAAAAAACACAACACCTTTGTAATCCCACTAAACTGACAGCATGATCATGTGGTTTGAGCTGGTTTATCGTGTTTGCTCCATGATCGTTTTCGAACTATGTTACTGTACAGGACCCATTTTTCATCACCAGTGATGATTCTTTTTAAGAAAGGGTCGGTTTCATTTCGTCTAAGGTGCATATCGCAAAAGTTGATTCTTTGTGTTAAATGAATTTCTTCCAATTCGTGCGATACCCAAATATCAAGCTTCTTAACTAGCCCAAGACATTTTAAATGTTTTTCAATTGTTGTGTGCGATACATGTAGCCTCTCCGCAACCTCTCGAACAGTTATATGACGATCCTCTTCAATTATGACTTTGATTTGGTCATCATCAACTTCAGTAGGCCGACCAGAACGTTGCTCATCTTTGAGGGGAAAATCTCCAGAACGGAATTTTTTATACCAATTCTGACACGTGCGCTCTGTTAAGCAATTGGCACCATAAACTTCACATATCTTTTTGTGAGCGCAGCAGCTTTCTTTCCTTTACGGAAATAAAATAGTAAAATATGTCGAAAATGTTCGTTTCTGCACTCCATTTAAAATTAACCCACAACTAATAGCTTTAATAAAAATCACGCACTACTTGCTTCTGAAGTTACGTCAATGTGACTAGTATCACGCGAGAAACGGTAAAGTACAGCACTAACATACGTTATACAAAAAATAAAGCAACGCTCTCTATCAGTAAAAACCGAAAGTACTTTGTTGCCAACCCAATACTTTTGTGCTACAAAACTTCTGTTATTTATCCGAATAGAGGAATTGAGTGTATTTCTTTACTTGAAACAATATAGCGTTCAATCTTTGTCAGATCCAAGTGATAAACACAGCGAGTGGGTTTTTTTGCGTAGATTGATTATCCCACCTTACTTTCTGTAATTAATTTCAATATGCCAAGCATGGCTTTTCAACAATTTTCTATTTTTGCTCAAAGCACACCAAGGACAAATATTTTTTGTAGATCCTCATTAATTCATATATAGAACACTGACGCTGTTATACACGTACGTATTCCCTGGGAATCAAACTACAGATTTTTTTTTTCAATATTTCTGCAAATTACGTAAATGCATCCAAGAGTTTTGAAATGATATTTTGGCGATTTTAAACAAAATTTCGATATGTGTTTCCATTTACTTTAAAGAAAGAACACAAATAATTTTTCGTCTTTTTCAGGTATTCTGTACCACCCGAACATGGCCGTAGACTAGAAAGACTGGCCAACGGCTTCTTTCCCAGCAGCTATAAGACCTGTCAAGCGTTTTTGAGACATAAAATGACCCTCATATCACCGCAAATTTTGAAACAATATTCCATACCGTACAATAAGGTACTTTTTACTTTGACTTAGTTTTAGGTATTTTTATTTTTTGCAAAAAGAAAAAGTTAAGTCTTCATCTCATCTGCAAATGTGTTGATTGTATTTGAATAAATTTTAGAGAAGAGAGTTTGGGGTGAGTCGGGGGAGGGAGTTAAGATTTTCAGCCACTTCATTCCATCTTTTTTTCTTTAATTGTTTCTTATTAGTGTTTGTCTGACTTTGAAATATTCCTTGAATTTCATATATATCTAAGAACAAAAGATATATGCAATGGTACTGTTAGTTTTACTTAGTAACGTGAAAAATACCATATGGTCGACAGCTCAGTTGGTAGCCACTGACCAATTACGCCAGAAAAACTGGTCGTTGTTTCCCTTCTCGTTTGAGGTGAATATCAACGATTCTAAATGACTTCAACAAATGCGGATGTAATAACTAGAGTTAGCACTGCGAGTGTTCGGTCAACGGCGCCGCTTCGAAGAAGTGCAAAGCTTATAAATGTAAATAGACGCTTGCACTCTCAAACAACGTTTTCGGTATGCAGATGCATAAAGTGGATAAGATCGGTTAAATATTTGCAGCAGCAGGTATGTAACCATATTCGCCCAAGGGATAAATGTTATTATATGTAAAGAACAATTGGAAGGTATTGTTCTTTCATAATTATATTATGTTAAGAAATGCTAACATTATTTTTTGAGAAAAATCAGCTGGTTGTTGAGCGACGTTTTAAATGATCTAATGGCTTCAGTTCCTTTGTTATTTGAACCTTATATACCTTCAGAGCTAAATCCTTGTGTAAATTACGCCATGTTATTGGTCCAATAAGTCCAAGTTGTTGTGAACGTCGTCTAATGGACATTTCAGGATCTTCAGCAACACTTTCACGAACCAAACCAATATTTTCTTGTCAACGACCACTACGACTGTATTTTTCACTTTTTTGATCTTCCACGGAACCGGTCACTTGAAATTTTTTAATAATTCGACCAATAGTGCTTTCAGATGGACGATAATGTAAACCATAAAATTCACGTAATTTTCTAAAAATTCTTTTCACAGAACGCTGATTTTCATAAAATAATTCAACAATTTGAACGCATTGTTGTACCGCGTACGAAGCCATTTTTATAAATGTCATACATCACACTTTTTAGATGCCCGCCCACATACCCAGACAAATTCAGTGCGCCATCTATATTTTATTTATTCTTTAAAAAAACCGCGCAATTTGAAACACCTTTATATATTTTTTTTTTATAATAAATATACTGAATTTATGTTTTACTATAAGTGTGCATACTCCACCTACTTTGATTGATATCATTTTTTGCGTGTATTTTAGCTGATTTCTATATGTTTTTATTTTGTTATCATTATTTAGTTCCTATTTAGTTCTTATATTTTCTCTTGTTACAACTTCCATATATTTCTTGCTCATTTATTGATTTATTTGTATGTTTTTTTGTCATTTACGCTATTCATCGTCTTGATGCATTGATGCAAAGTATATGTAATCATGTATCTTTGTTTTTCGTGCGTGGCAGGCAGCGAATAGTAAAAATTATTTTTAATTTCAGATAACACAAGAAGAAGGAGAAATCATGATCACTTTTCCTTATGGCTACCACGCAGGTAATATTTTCGCCAATCTTTTGCATGAAAAAATGGAAAATTTTAAGTTTAAAATACTTTTAACGCTTAAGGGAAAGTTTAATTTTTATAGTCCATTATTTACAAGAAAACAAAGAAACTATTGATTGTGTTCATATTACTTACAAAAATTTATTCTTTAATTTAATACCAACTACATCTGCAAAGTTTTTAAGTTTACATTTAAATCACTTATCCTGTATTAAAACTTGGTAGTCATATTTTTTAATTATTTACATATAATCACAGGTTTTAATCACGGTTTTAACTGCGCCGAATCGACAAATTTTGCTGCTCCGAGATGGATAGAATACGGTAAAAGAGCATCACAATGTACCTGCAGCAAAGATATGGTTAAGATCTCGATGGATACGTTCGTCAAGAGATTCCAACCTGATAGGTAAATATTTTTTTCTAGCTGCTTTTGTAAATAAACAGTCGCATATTGATCAAATAATTGATGGATGAAAAAAAAGGAGAATGTTCTAGTCCTAAACGTAGAAACTAAAGTATTCCCGCGTTAAAAAACGGAACATATTTTTCGCTTTTTTTCCTTTGTTTTATTAAATTAGAGCTCCCGCAAAGGAGTCCTATAACCAAGCCACTAAAAGCAAGTTGTTTAAAGAAGAATGTTTATATCTTAAAGAAAACGCCTTTTAACTTTCGTTGCTTCCTTTTCTTAGATGTAGTGTAATTTAAACCTGTTATAAAATATAAAAACATTAATTTAAGAAAGCTTTTTCTTCACTAAATTTAAATTACATTTCACTATAACCATACAAATATTTTTAATTGATTCTATTGTTTTTATATTTTACAAATTATTGCTATTACTTACACTACCGGTCATATATATTTGCCCACCCTTAGTTTTAGCCAAAATTATTAAACTATCAAATGTGTACTGAAAATTTATTTATTGTACCAATACAATAGTGTAAAATAAACATAAAATAGTTACATTTTCCTTATATAAAAACTTTATCATTAATTATTATTAAATTTTGCTCTCATCAATGTGCCTACCTTTATTTTTGATAATTGGGGCACATAACCGCGGCATCCTTTCAATTAATTTTTGCAGTGTATCTTCTGTAATTTGTGCCCAGGCTTCTTGAAGTTGTTCCCACAGTACAGTGGTGGATGATAGAACACGTTCTCGAACCTTCCGGTCCAATTCTTCCCAAAGAAGCTCTATTGAGTTCAGATCAGGACTTTGAGCTGGCCATACCATTATAGAGATTTGCCCTTGCTCTTCTAGATGACGCAAGTAATCGCCACACAATCTAGAAGTGTGTTTCGGATCGTTGTCCTGTTGAAATACAAAGTTTTCGCCAAGAATCCTTAGTCCTGAAGGAACAGCGTTATTTTCTAAAATTTCCTTGTAGCTTACTTTTCTTAGGATTCCCTCAATTTTGACGAGATCGCCTACAGATCTTCCACCAAAACACCCCCAAATCATTACTGAATCTCCTCCATATTTTACGGTAGGCGCAATACATTCTGGCAGTACTCTTTCTCCTGCGGATCTTACGAATATTCGCCTTTTACTACCGAAAAGTTCAAACTTCGATTCGTCTGTCCACAACACATTATTCCACTGATCAATCGTCCAATTCTTATGTTCTTTTGCCCAATTTAGTCGTTTTATCTTGTTTTGCTTTCGTATAAACCCGCTTGCCTTAAACTTCTCTGTACCGTGGACACACTAATTGGTTTAGCACACGCTCTATTCATTTCAGCAGCAATTTCTGGTGCTGTTTTTCGTCTATCGCGTCTACTTATCCGTATTAGATACCGATCATCTGCAGATGTCGTCGCTTTGCGTCGTCCAGATGTTCTTTTGTTGGAAAATGTACCACTTTCTTCAAATTTTTTAACGTTATAATCACGGTTCTGCGATTTAATCGTAATTCTTTTGCAATTTCGCGATTACTTTTACCCGTACGATGATAAGCAATTATCATAGCACGCAGTTCAACAGATAATCCTTCGTCTTCGGCATTGCATTAAAATATTCACAATAACTCTATTTCACTGTTTTCGCAACAAAAGATGAACGATGACTGACATAAAATTTATTTTCCTTTTTGAATAACACATCCTAATATTGTAATTAGTTAGTACAATAACACAATATTGGTAATACCTTTCGGAAATGCAGGTAAAACTGTTAATACTGTAGGGATTAGCCTATATAATATTTATGGTATTTTTCCAATTTATGACACCTTTACGATACATCATAAACAATTTAAGATTTTCGTAGAAATTCATATGAAATTACTTCCACTAATAATATTGTTGAATAATTATAATACAGATTTTTCGAAAGATAATCCGTATTTCAGGAAACACATAAAATTGGAGTGGGCAAATAAATATGACCGGTAGTGTAGGTTAAATCACAATATATTAATTTTTTTGCCAAATTTTAGATATGAAAAGTGGTTACAAGGTTTAGATATTGGCCCGCATCCGGAAGAACCAAACAAAAACGTCGCCGCACCCCTACCCTTGCCCCAAGACATTTTATGCAACAAAAATAACACAGAACTTCCACAAAGCTTCCTGGAGGCTCCTCCGAAAAAAGTTCCCGGTAAAAAGGGACGATCAATGGCTGGCTATACACAGTAAGGTTTCGAAAACTAATTATGAAATTTAATTTAATATACACACGTTTGCCAAATAGGGGCTTCAATCTCCAAGATTTTCCTACAGAATTACAACTAGAACTAATGCAAGAAGATATGGACGCGGCCCAGGCGGATGAAGTAAGCCCCGATGAACAGCAGCTCGAAGTTTTAGAAGATATCTGGTTGAAAGCGGGTGAAATAGGTAAGAAGTTATATTTTGTAACACAAAATGTATCGTGTAACATCTGCTATTCTTCCTCTACAGATGTCGGTGAAGCTTCTATCTACGACGAAGGTTACAAGGTTGGAAATAACAGGCGCAAGTTCAAACGACGAAAGAACGCCGCCGATGACGATCTCTTCAAGCCGAATAGGAGTGTGAGAAAGAAGAAAGTCCGAAGGAACAAGATACGATCCGTCGACGACATCGCTAACAGCGGCCTATTCACTCGCTGCGACAACAAATCCAAGAAAGTCTGCGGTCAGGTGATCACACCGATTGAGCTGCTGCAAGATCAGAAGGACACCGTTAAAGTAGAAGGCGAGGAGAACAAAGATAAGGCGGAAAAGAAACACAAGAAGCATAAGCACAGGGAACACAAAGAACATTGTAAGAAACACAGAAAAAAGCGTAAGTCTTTTTCATTCAGATTAACCCAAATAGTGTTTTTTTTTAAAACTCTTTGGTTCATTTTGAAATTTATACCAGGTTGTTCAATAAGTTTTGTCGTTCGATAAGAGATGGCGCTATTACGTTTGTCGTTTTATTTTTGTAAAAATTGTACTACTCTTTTATGAACACGTGTGAAGT
Source organism: Dermolepida albohirtum (assembly GCA_031893035.1). Taxonomy (NCBI): domain Eukaryota; kingdom Metazoa; phylum Arthropoda; class Insecta; order Coleoptera; family Scarabaeidae; genus Dermolepida; species Dermolepida albohirtum. The sequence goes on along the minus strand of JAVIWB010001590.1, from coordinate 33,719 downwards.
TTTCTCATTTTATATTTTCTCATTGGTACCAGTGTTCAAAGTTGACGTGTTACAATATTTTTTTACACTGGAAAAAATTTAATATCATGCAATGATTGCAAATTCTTATTTTTGGAAGGTGTAGCAACAAAACAAAATTCATAATTGATTATTAAAAGTAAAAGGACTTTTCACCTTCAATTAGAACAGTAGAAAAATGGTTTTCTGAATTTAAACGTGGTCGTACGAGTCTTGAAGACGATTCATGTGAAGGACGTCCAAAAAGATGCACTTTTTGGACGTAGCAAAAATGCAGGGTATGGTTTTGGAATATCGTCGAATAACTGAGAGATTTAGTAGAAGCCCAAGGCATCTCATTAGGCAGTGTGAGCAATATTTTGGCTGAAGTTTTAGGTTTCAGAAAGATGTGTGCCAAATGGGTGTCGCATTCGTTAACAATGGAGCAAAAACACATTCGAATGCGACTTCCTCGGCATTTGAAGCGTTTTAGAAAGAATAAAAACGATTTTGTGCGTCCTTTCATCACTATGTACGCGACTTGGGTTTACCACCATGATCTTCAATCAAAACAAGAGGCTAAGAAGGAAGTGAGAACCCGGTACTTCGACTTCAACGCGAGTTAGAATCCAGAAATTGACATCAGTCTTTTGGGATGCAAAAGGAATTTTGTTTGTGAATTACTTCCAAATTGGTAAAACAATAAACTCAAATTATTATTGTAACCTTTTCGACTAGCTGGATGTAAAAATTCATGAGAAAAGACCTGGTTTACAAAAGAAAAAAATCATTTTTCAAGACAACGCACCCTTTCACGCAGCTCAATTAACCATAGCAAAAATCAGTGAATTAATATACGAATTATTGCAACATCCACCCTATTCACCAGATTTTACTCCCCCTGACTTTTCTCACATCTCAAAAATTCATGCGTGGAAAACAATGATGTAATAGCACTTCAGGGATGGAATCTATAAATTAGAAAACCACTAGAGCACGTATATTGAAGTTCAAGGAGGTTATATTGAATAACAAAATGTATTCCAAACCATAAAATTGTGTTTTTCTTATCGAACGACAAAACTTATTGAACAAGCTGCTACTTCATCTTCATGTCGCATGCTTTGAATAATCTTTTTTTAAATTCTACCATAAAGTTGTTTTGCTATGTGAGACGAGACTGTATTGATTTTTTGAAGGTTTTTTAGTTTTTGTATTTTTTACATTATGTCGTGACTAGCTCAAAGCTCCAAAACTGATCCAATTAAAACATGTGAATAGAAGATAAAAAAATGCGTAAGGGACGCTAGATAATCCATTATTCAACAATTATGGGGCCGAATTCAAAATATTTGGTTATACGTTCCAATTGAGGCATTTGTACTTTGTCGAATATCTGTAGTTATTAGAACAAGGTTTCACAATAAAATACAAGTAATACAATAGAGTTGCGATAAGGTGAACCAATTCAAACAGATCCTGTCTGAAATTTTATCGAATGCGTTCACTTTACTAAAGTTGTTTGCAAAGCTGGCACAAAATATAAGTTACATATACAGTGGAACCTCGCTTAACGAGCACCTCGCATAACGAGCAAAATTAAATCATCAAAAAATGACTCGCTTAACGAGCGGTGTTTCGCATAACGAGTAAAACTGGTCATAGCAGCACCGTTTTCGGCCGAATTAATTTTCGGTCGTACACGGCCAAAATTTTTCGGTTGTATAATAAGTATGTACAATTTGACATAATGAATTTGCAAATATTATTGCATATAGACACAAGCGTTGCCTTAAAAGCGATGTTATTAAAAAAAGAGAAATAAATATGTATATGTATTTTCGACAAATTTTAAAACAGCGACAGAAGCAAATGACCTTAGACAGCTTCTTAGTAAAACTGAATTAGGTATGTGCTAACCCAATTATTTAAATTTTTTAGTTTACTGTAAATTAAATTCACATTTCAGGTTAGTTTGTTCGGCAATAGAAGACATTTCACGATCATTAAAAATGTGCACACACCTATATACATATATGTATAAATATATTTAATAAAGTTATATGTTTATAAAGCTTTGAGTATTTTTTAGCTTGGAACGCATTACATATTTGATTTTACATTAATTTATATGGGAAAAATTGTTTCGCTTAACGAGTGTTTCGCATTACGAGTAAGATTCTGGAACGAATTATGCTCGTTAAGCGAGGTTCTACTGTATTATGTGAGTTTATAGCGTATATTCTATTATTATTACACAATACGTATGTACATATTGTGTAATATATAATGGGTGTCCCAAAATTAACACAAGATTTGAATTTGTCGCCATTTGTGCAATAAAGTGTTGGCAACCCTAAAAAAAAACAATTCGACAGCTGACAGTTCAGGGTTAGTAAAAATGAAGCGTTACACGATAGAACAACGTGTCTTCCTTATTGAAAAATAATTAAAAAATAATGAAAGCTTGGCGGCTGCAATTCGGAAATTTCATACAAAATATGGTCGGAATAGTGTTTTAACTTCGTCAACTGTGAAGAGATTGAAAAATTCAGGAAGACTGGATCCGTTGGAGACGCCAACACACTGGTCGTCCAAAAACAAGCCGTTCAAATGTCAATATCGAAGCAGTGCGTGAGAGTGTCGGTGACAATTCAGGAACCTCAATTTGGCGTCGTGGACAAGAATTGCAAATTTCAAGAAGCTATCTACAGCGTATACTCACTAAAGATCTGTGTCTCCATGCTTACAAAATTCAATTAACACAACTGAAGCCTAATGACCATTAGTTCAGATTACTGAACATCAACAAATGGATGCTGATTTTTCGAGCAAAATCATCCTAAGCGATGAAGCACATTTTCACCTTGATGGCTTTGTTAATCGCCAAAATTGCTGCTTTTGGGGTTCTGAGAACCCGCATGTGATTGTCGAAAAACAAATGTATCCACAACGTGTCACTGTTTGGTGTGGATTTTGGGCTGGAGGCATAATTGGAACATACTTTTTTGAAAATGAGGCTGGTCAAGCAGTGACTGTTACTGGTGCTCGACATCGCGACATGATAACACAGTTCTTTCTGCCGAAATTGGATGATATTGATGTGGCCAATATGTGGTTTCAACAAGACGGTGCCACATGCCATACAGCCCGTGAAACAATTCAATTACTGCATGAGACATTTCCAGGTCGTGTACTCTTTCGTTTCGGTGATCAGAATTGCCCCTAGATCCTGTGATATAACACCATTAGATTTCTTTTTATGGGGTTATTTGAAATCACAGGTCTATGTCAACAAGCCCACAACCACCCGTGCATTAAAGGAGGAGATTCAAAGCTGCATCAACGAAATTCAACCATATTTATGCATAATGGTCATGGAAAATTTCGACAAACGAGTGCGTATGTGCATGCAAAGCCGTGGAGGCCATTTGCCCGATGTGTTATTCCATAAATAACCTTATCCTATGTACTTTATGATTCAAAAAAAAAATATTTAATTTAATTCAAATCTTGCGTTAATTTTGGGACACCTTTATATATTATAATATGATTACAAAACTTTATTGAAGAATTGATTTATATTGCATACTTTTTTATATGACTGCTTCTTTTAACTTTTTAAGCACTAAAATGTTGGTAATATTGTATTTCTTTCCCTCCAGATCAGCCAAATATCAAAGTAATAACTTCCGTATGTGATGGAATATTAACTGTGGTCTCTTGAAGCACGTTTCCCTCGCCACTATTAATGTTACTACACACTGGTTGTTTAAAATCTTCATGTATAACATTTTCTAGATCTTCATTCCAAGGCAAAAGATCTACAGCAGTGAAATTTACTTGAAACATAGTTTAGGAACAGACTTTACTTGAATGCGAAAAAAATCAACTTGGTATACATCTGGTACGACTATATCCAACATTCCAATTGTATCTTGAACAACACTGTCTATTACGCTTGGACGATATCTTTCCCTTAAGATACTTAAGTATTTATTGAATTCAATATAGCGTCTTTTAAAGTCGTTCTTTTTATGAGGCATTTGACATCATCTGAATCATTTCTTCTTGTTGATAGAAGAGAACTTCTATAACGTAACTTAGTAGGTCTGATTACATTTTGATCCATTGGTTGAAGCAATGATCTTGGTTTTAATTTTATTGCTATTAAATTTCTTCAACCACAAGCATAATAATATTTATTTGACATCACATTTTATCTTTATTTTAATATAATTAACAATTAACTGAAGACAGAATATCAAGTATGGTTAGAAGACTCATCAATAACTTTATGAAATATAAATAAATCAATATTTGTAGTTTGAATTGTAGTTTTTCTCCTATTTCCAATTTTCACTTTTCATTTAAGTTTCAACTACTGAAAGACTACGTAAAACAATTTTCTTTATAATTACAGATCAAGGAGATGGCAGCAGTGTGAGCTTTGACGAAAACGAACTGCAAAAGGTAACCCAAGTCATCGATGATATTATCAAAGAGGCCGCCCAGGAGCACGAGGAATTCCTTCAGCGGAAATACTACTCGAAAATTTCCAAACAGGAACAGGATTGTCCCAAGTTGTCACCACAGTGTCACGAGTTGATCGTTCCGAAAACGGAGAAATTCGAAGATAACCTTAAAGATTACGAAGTAGCTGTTAAAAGGACTTTAAACGTGAATTCAGATACGGAAAAGGATATCAAGGCGGAGAACGCGGCCTCAGCGCAGAAAACCGGTTTCGCCGACCAGTTTTTGAATTTCATTACCCTATCCACCCAGAAAAAGGCTAAGAAGGACAAGCAAGCCAAGGAATTCAAGAAACAAAAGGCTTTTATTGATGGACAACCCTCTCCGTCGACATCTGTCGGTAAGAAGATCGAATTGCATAATGTTAAGGTGGAATCGACTGCGAGTGAAGTGGACTTGATGATGGATCGGAAAATTAAGGAAAAATCGGACGAGATTAAGAAAATATTAGGGGCTGATGGTATGCCGCCTTTACCAAGTTCTACTACCGTGAGGATAGTAAAGGATTCCCCGCTTAAAAAGGTTCGCAAACCAAAATTACATAAATTGTCACCGGAGGCTCTAAAAACATCAACTAGCTCATCGTCTAATGTTTGTAACGGCAAGTCAGTTCAGAAAGCAATGCCTATATTTACAGCACTTCAAAACGGTAACATATATCCCAATCATGTGTCACAAAATAAAATGCAAATATTCATGCAAAACAACGACAACATACCACAGATTCACATAACCGAGAATGAGCAGGGCATACAGAAGGTCGAAAATATCATTTATCTACAAAACGTGGATTTGTTGCAACAAAATCAACAAATCTCCGCAGGAAACATCACCGGAAATGGTATTTATAACCTGCAGGTTGTCCAAAACTCGGCGAATGCTTTCATGCAACATTTCAATCACAATCTCAGTAATCATAATACGTATCCAGGAGCCAAAAAACAACCAGAAAAGAATCTGCCGCCTTCTTCACATCCTAAACTAAATACAGACGTTCCACCCCCTCTTATTCAAATTCAACCGGAAAATTCCAATGATCTGCCGCAAAATCTCGCAAATCACAGTAACAACGAGAATATTCACAGTCAATTAAATGAAATAGTCACTCCCAAACAGAATATCTCAAACGGTACTTCGCAAAATCCAGTAAATCTAGTAGCGCAGAATTACTCGAGCAGTTCACTTCCTGTAAATTCTGGCAATGGCCAAAATCAGAGTAATCCCGACCAAAATCAGGATAATTTCACTTGTCGTTCCCCTCAAAACCAAAATAATTTCTCGAATAATTCACCAAATTTTACACACAATCCGTCTCCGAATTCAAGCGTTAATCATTCGCCAAATCAGGGCAGCTTTCCGAGTAATCCCCCTCAGAATCAGGGTCATTTCGTAAATAATCTATCTCCGAATCGGACCCCACAGAATCACGTGTTACAAAATCATGTAAATTTGTCACCAAATCATTTACAAAATCAGAATAATTTCTCGCCTAATCAGACCATTAATTTAAATAAATCCGTTCAAAATCATGGCATCAACCTCACACCGAGTACTTCGAATAATATAACATCCCCGAAACGTGGTAGTAATAATCAGAATAAGGGGAACTTGTCGCCGAATCCAAATCCGACTTTCATGCAAAATCACGATAACTCCACTATTTACATCTCACCGAACAAGAGTATCAGCATAAGTAAACTTCCTAAATGTCAAGGACTTTTATCTCCAACTTCAGGTGGACCGAATAATGTGGATAATACACCTAAAACTAATGATAATGTCCAGAATTGTTCGCCTCAAAATCACGTTGGTAGCGTTGCTGAAAATCAGAAAAATTCACCACCGACTCAGAACATTCCAGCAAATCATAATAACGGCTATAATCAGCAATTAGTGGCAGTCCAGAATCAACAAGTTTATCAGACTTTTCAGCAATATCCGGAGGCGAATGTTCAAAATGGGCAACACTGTATAAGCAAAGACGACATCCATAAAAATCAGGAAAGTCTTAAAAATTTAAGCCCCGGTTCACAGAATAATACTCAATCTCCGGCTACTCCCGATTCGCATATCACAAAGAATCTCCAAAAAAGTACAATCGATTCATCTCCCTCCAACGCGAACCAAACAAATCCAGAAACTCCCAAACCCATCAAATCCAGGAAACCCAATCTGATCTGGGCGAATCATAAGTTGTTTTCTGTCAACAGCTGCAACGTGGAATTCAATAATTCCGACAGATTCTATCCGATGAGTATGAACCCCATAGATTTGAAAGTCGGGAACATTAAGAATGCGGAAAAGGGGCATAAGAATTCGGGTATTTCGGACACGGAAGCGCAAATGCGTAATCTGAAAGAGATTGACATGAAAAGCAAGAAAATCATGCTCGACAATATGGAATATAAGAAAAGAAACAGCGACGACGATGAGCTAAAGTTGTTGAAAGAGTTGAACGGCGTCTCCAACATAACTTCACTTAAAAAAGCTTTATTGAGTTCCTTAAATGATGAAGACGATTTTCCACAGAAAAAAACACATGTTGAAAAATCACTTAACATTCCTCCTAGTGAAAAATGCAACGTCAAAAATGCAGATAGTAAGATTGAAGACAGTATTAATGATAATCCTGATGATATTAATAAGGAGAATATAAGGAAGCCTTCAAAGAATGATCCAGTGGTGAAGAAAACTGAAGAGATCACAAAAGAAAATGCAGATATCGAGTTAAGAAAGTCCGAGCCGAAAAAAGAAGAAAAGAAAGATGTGCAACAGGAAGAAGTAAAAATTAAGAAGTCCGAAGACTCCATCGATCTCCCTGTTGAAGAAGAAAAAGACGTTAAACCTCTCGATTCGGATGGGGAGGCGAACTGTGATGACTATACTTTAGATAATAATTGTGATACTAACGATTCAATGCAAGACGATTTCGATGAGAGTACAAAAGACGTTAGTGATGAAACGGACGATACGACACTTACTGAGGGCACTCTGGCACCACAACCTATGGAAGAAGATGATGGTTACAATACGACTGACAAACCAAAGACGAAGCGTATCCCTCCTCTTAAGACGAACGCCAGGAAGTACCGCAAGAAAAGGAAAATACCCTGGTATGATAAAGCGCACAGACAGTACATACTCGTTAAGAAGTTGTACGCTGAGAAGCTTAAGGTTCAAAGGAATCATCTAGAAGATAAAATTAGAAGGCTGACGCCTAAACATTTAAATATCAGATTGAACGACGTTTTCACTCGCTTGGCGCCAAATATACAGAAGAGATTGACTTCGAATTTATCTATTAAGACATATCCGACGTCGAAAAGACCGGGTGATGATGGGACAGAACAAGAAGTAAGTTAATTTCTATTTAAAATCCTATACGACCGCTTTATCAGTTCTCTTGCGAATTTTCCTTTTCTATTAGAGCTTGCGTAGTGTACTGCTGTAATATTGTTGCTTCTTCAATCGTATATTTTTATATTAATCGGTGCTTCTTGTATTGATGGTCTAATAGATTTCTTCAACCAATAATATGGACAAATGGTGAATGATTCTTCTTCATTCGTAACTTTCCAAGAAAGCTGCTTTCATTCTTTCTAATATCTCTATTCACAATGTAGCATGTTTATCTCTGTAGTATAAAGTTTTATGCTCATTAAATCTTAGTAAGTTTTAACGTTTTACTTATTCCCTCTTCTCAGCATGAAATGAAGGCAAATGATAAAGTATGGGCTCGAAAAGTCAACGGTAGATATTACAAAGCCGAAATACTATCACTCCGTCACGTTCCCGTGTATTGTGTGTACCTGACGCAGGACAAGAGTTTCGTGCAAGATTTGAAAATCGAAAATATCGTATCTACATGTGATTATTTCATTGTTGGCGACGAAGTCATGGTGAAGTTGGATAACGGCGAGTTGTTTGAAGGAGAATTCGTCGCCGAAAAAGTCCAGCTTCTCTACACGGTAAGATCCATGCCTGCGATATTTGACGTCAAAAACTCTTGAATTCGTGAAATTCTTCGTCCTTTCGCAGGTAATTTTCGAAGACCAAACGACACTAGATGTTTGCCGCGATTCCATCATATTGCGCAGTGAATTCTTTTTGAAAACTTAAGTAAGTATCGATATTAACCAACGAATTCGACTATTTTTTCGTGTAGACTATATACTTTTTATTCTTTTTATTTGTACAACCGGTGTTTCTAAAAACCGTAAGTGTAGTTTACACTACCTGGCAATTGAATTAGAAGCACCTCATTTTGGTATTTTTTCAGATTTATCAGAAATAAAGCTAAGTCAGACACATATCACTATACTTTGTACCACATATATATCACTACACTTTGTACCAGAAACAGATAATGACCAAATCACCTGAATATTTTTAACATTATAAAATATGGGCTGCAAAAGTCCGAGTTACACATACACAATTATTGTATTATTTATTTATTTCTAATCAAAAGTATTAACCTCAAAAAAGATTGTTATAATAATAATACTACGTGGAATGTCTTTTAAGTTTTGCATAGTGGGTCATAGAGGGCGCCACTAGTCAAATGTCGGCACTAAAAATTTACCTCCATCTTTAGTTAACCTAAATCCAAAGTTCCAATGTAGTATTGTAGCTACAACGAACTGTCAAAGTTGAGAAGTTAGTTAAAAAATGGAATTAAACCGAGAACAAGAGACAATAGAGTTTTTAACGCAACAAAACGGACTGCGTGGTCAAAGGTTCGAGTCGTCAGAAGGAGCAGTCGATACCTTCAAAAACGCAAATTTTACTATACCAACAAACGAATGGAACTGCTTACAGAGTTGGTTCGAGCGCATGCAAAAGTGCAATAATTTTCGTGGAGAATACTTGTAAAAACAATGAAGTCTTTAAAAGCTATCTATTGTTTTATTTCAGTTTTATATGCAAAACTTGAAAGACAACCTGCGTAAGTAAAAGTTTAACTGATTTATTTTATATTGAACATTGAAAATGAACACAAATTATTTTGAATTGATTTTATTAACAAAATGTACTTTAAATTATTTTTTTTTCATTCCATAAATGAAACATTATTAAATTAATTAATAATTAAATTAATTCTTTCAAATTTAAGAAACATTGTATCATAATGGAGAATTTATTTGTGAGAGTACCTGGCATGTATATTGCTTTATTTTCAATTAAATTCTAAGCTCTCAAGCTAAATGTAATTCTAATATTATCAGGTTGTTACAAATGTAATGTCCGTTTTTTCCTTCAATCTGAACTGAATCGCACCTGTGTGAAGACGTGTATGTTTTTGGTGAAAATTATTATTGTATTTGTAGAAAAGGGTATTTATTTTGAAGTGTGTACCTGTTCCATTTCTTGGAAAGATTAATACACCTGTCCTTGTCTCGCCTATGGAAATGCTGTCGGCAAGAGATATTCGGGCAATTTACCTCTTTCAATTTAAAAAGGGATTAAATGCAGCTGCAGCAACGCGAGAAATTAATCAGACGTTCGGTGAAACCACGTGTAATGAACACACATTACGGCGATGGTTTAAAAAATTCAGCGAGGGAAATTTTGATTTGGAAAATGAGCTTCGCGGATATGCGCGTAGCACCGTTAATGACGACGAGCTGCGTGTAGAAGTTGAAAGTAATCCGTCGACAACAGAGCGTAGCCTTGCAGAAACATTTCAAGTGTCCATTGCCACCATTAGTCACCTTTCTTCGATTGGCAAAGTGAAGAAACTCGATCGATGGGTGCCGCAGCAATTAACGGAATCCAATAAGCTCCGTCGATTAGAGGTGGCTACCTCTTTGGCTAATCGACAGAAAGCTGAACCGTTTCTTCATCGAGTGGTAACGTGTGACGAAAAGTAGATACTTTATGATAATCGGAGACGGTCAGGACAATGGTTAGATCGAAGTGAAGCACCAAGACAGCATGCACGAGCATCACTTCACCCGCGAAAGATTATGGTGACTGTATGGTGGACCAGTAAGGGTATTATTCACTATTCATTTTTGCAACCTGGTGAAACCATCACGGCAGCGTCCTATTGTGCCGAACTGGAAACTATGCATGGAAAATTGAGCCGCTTTCAGCCCTCACTAGTCAATAGACATGGACCCATACTTCTTCATGATAATGCAAGACCTCATGTTGCACGACAGACAATTCAAAAACTTTCGGAATTTGGTTACGAAATTCTTCCTCACCCACCTTATTCACCTGACCTTTCGCCAACTGATTTTCATTTTTTCCGAAGTTTAGACAATCACTTAAAAAATAGGGACTTCCCTGACTGGGAGTCTGTAATAGCAGTGTTTGAGCAATATGTGAACCGTCAAAACCTAGATTTCTTTTCAAAAGGAATTTTTCAACTTCCAGGCCGTTGGCAACAAACTATTGATGTAAATGGAAACTATTTTGTAGAATAAATATTTATATTTTTTTAAATTTAGACTTTTTTTTATTCCTTACAAAATCGGACATTTCATATGTAACAACTTGATCGAATTTGGTAAGCTTGATCGCATATTGATCTATGGGTTGAATAACATTTGATGGAAAATCGATAAAATTTGTCCATCTTCGCTCTGCAAATCGTCCTCTGGAAAATGTGATGGAGCATTATCCAAAAGGATTAAGACTGATATTGGATAGCCTTTTGATATCATGAAACATGTAACTTACCAACAAAATAACCTCATCACATCACATAAATCATTTTTAAATCTCTATGTAAACAATTAGGTTAACATTTGAAATTTGCTTGGAAAGCAAAGAAACTGGTACCAATTCTTAAAAATTACTTCCGCCATCCAAACAGATTTGTAATAGTCATAGTCATGACAAAAAAATCTTTTTAAGTAATCTATTACTTCGCCAATTACTAATGACTTGACTTTATGATTCCCACTAGCATTAGCACAAGCCAAAAATGTTAATCGCTGCTGTTCAGGTTTTCTGCCAAGGGATGTCTTTGTGAGATCAAACAAATGTTTTTTTCTGCTAGAAGTTTCCAATACAATGCTGATTCGTCAGCATTATATAACTGATCAAGTGTAATTCGCATATACTCGATTTTATTTTTTTAACCGCAATCTAAATGGGATTATCTAATTCTGACGGATATGAAAGTTTTTCTTCCGTAATTTCGAAATACAGAATTTCAAATCTTTTTTTAAACGTCCGAACGTAATGCTTTCCCCTTTTCTTTTACAAAATCCTCGCAGATCATAACAATTATATTTAAAGGCCATCTTGAATTTTAAACACTTTTTCGCGAAAAGTCATTTTATTTTTTTCGATGGCATGTAATTCGCCTGCCAACAATCAGATGATAATGTATGTGGTATATGCCATTAATACTGTAATTTGGGAAAATAAACTGCTGCGTATCATGTAGCGCGTACCTATTTGCAAGAGAATCCGGGGATATGCAATCGCACGAAATATGTGTTTACCTTCGCGAGTATCGGCTTGTTCACGTTCATTTATTATTATGTCATAGTGTGTAGACTTAAGGTCATTCCCTCGTGTATATAAATATAAGTATGCGCGTGTGTGAGGGGGGGGGGTGTATAGTAATAAATATACAGCCTTGGCCATATGTCTGAAGCACCCTCAAGTTTTGGATGTAAAATGAAATTAGGAGGTATAAAAATTAAACTACAAGTGTATATACATTTTGAATGCAAATTTAATAATATACATTAATATTTTGTAGCACCACCGCGACATTTGATAACGGCTTGTATCCGTTTAGGCATTGTAGCCACTAATTTGCTACATATCTCGGGTGAAATCTTTTCCCATTCTTCAAATATCCTCGCTTTTAATTCGTTTTTGTTTTTATGTCTATATTTTGCGACATTTCTCTTTAAAATACGCCACAAATTTTCTATGGGCGACAAATCCGGCGATTGTGCCGGCCATTCGAATATGGGCACGTTATTTGCGCTAAACCACTCGATTGTACGTTTGGATTTATGGCAGGGTGCATTGTCCTGCTGGAAAATGTAGGCCTCTTCATCGGAATCGAACAGCTTTACAATAGACGGTTCTAGTACTTCTCCTAACATATCGATGTACCTACTGCTGTTCATTCTGCCTTCACAGACGTACACTTCGCCGACACCCTTAGTGGTCATGCATCCCCATATCATCACGCTACCACCCCCATACTTTACTGTAGGCACAATACAATGTGGCTCAAACGCTTCCCCCGGTCTTCTACGAACAAACTGAGCCCCAGGTGTTGGCAAAATCTACGTAAGATATAGAAAAATTAATAGCTGTTCAAAAAATTCCAATTCACTATTCAGCACATTCAAAATATCATATTTATGTAACACAAAAGTAAAACTGCATTAATTTATCATACCTCTACATTGGATTCGTCGGACCATATGATTTTGGACCAATCCTCAACTGTCCAATTTTTGTGTTTTTTTGCCCACAACAACCGTTTTTTCTTCTGCTCCTCGCTCAATAAGGGTTTGCGGCGAGCTTTACGACCATGTATATTTACTTCTACCAGTCGTCTTCTCACTGTTCTCGCTGATACAGAAGTTCCTTGGCGCTCATTTATTTCTGCAGATAAATCTTTTGATGATTTCATACGATTTTTCAGAGAAAGTCGCGTTAAAAATCGATCATCTCTCTCCGTTGTAATACGTTTTCGTCCACTTTTCGGTCGATTTTCGTAAGAACCTGTCTCTTTAAAACGTTTTATTGCCGCTTGGATGGCATAGCGCGACCGCTTCATTATTTTCGCGATTTTTGATTGCGATAGTCCTTGAGTATGTAATAACACTGCTTTACTTCGCTCTATTACATCTAACTCCCGTTTTCTAGGCATGTTGTCACAATGTACAACACTATACAAAAACACAATATTCGATACAACTGGTTAAATCAATTTTATAACACAATATCGTTTCTAATACACCTCACTTATTGAACAGTAAAGATCAACTAACAGCAATAAACCTTAAAACTACAGAATATTTGTATACTTCTTGAGATTTTCCTGGTAAACAGTCATTATATACACATTAGTAATGGCCCCTTTCATTACGTTCTTAGGGTTCAGGTAATATTGCACGTTTATGGGGGTGCTTCAGACATATGGCCAAGGCTGTATATAATAGTAATAATATATTGGGTTGGCAACTAAGTACTTTCGGTTTTGTAGTATAAAATAAAATACTTTTTTTTTTAAACAAAGAATAGTTTTTAATCAACTATATATTTTCCATTTTGCTCAATGACCTTTTGCCATCTTTCTTTCAGCTGCATGATTCCGCGCTCATAAAATTTCTGGTCCTTATCAGCAAAAAACTGAACCAGGTGCGAGTGAAGGTCATCGTCATTGGTGAAAGTTTTACCATTCAAAGAATTCTGCAAACTTCGAAATAAATGGTAATCAGATGGTGCTAGATCAGGGCCGTATGGGGGATGTGGCATCACTTCCCAGCCAAGCTCCAATAGTTTCCCACGAGTTGCCAAAGATGTGTGAGGCCTTGCATTATCTTGGTGGAAAACTACACCTTTCCGATTTGACAATTCTGGCCGTTTTTCTTTGATTGCTTCATCCAGTTTTATTAATTGTTGACAGTAAACATCAGAATTGATCGTTTGGTTCCTTGGGAACAGCTCAAAAAACACAACACCTTTGTAATCCCACCAAACTGACAGCATGATTTTTTTTGGATGCAATTCAGCTTTTGATGTGGTTTGAGCTGGTTTATCGTGTTTGCTCCATGATCGTTTTCGAACTATGTTACTGTACAGGACCCATTTTTCATCACCAGTGATGATTCTCTTTAAGAAAGGGTCGGTTTCATTTCGTCTAAGGTGCATATCGCAAAAGTTGATTCTTTGTGTTAAATGAATTTCTTTCAATTCGTGAGGTACCCAAATATCAAGCTTCTTAACTAGCCCAAGACATTTTAAATGTTTTTCAATTGTTGTGTGGGATACATGTAGCCATTTCGTAACCTCTCGAACAGTTATATGACGATCCTCTTCAATTATGACTTTGATTTGGTCATCATCAACTTCAGTAGGCCGACCAGAACGTTGCTCATCTTTGAGGGAAAAATCTCCAGAACGGAATTTTTTATACCAATTCTGACACGTGTGCTCTGTTAATCAATTAGCACCATAAACTTCACATATCTTTTTGTGAGCCGCAGCAGCTTTCTTTCCTTTACGGAAATAAAATAGTAATATATGTCGAAAATGTTCGTTTCTGCTCTCTATTTAAAATTAACCCACAACTAATAGCTTTAATAAAAATCACGCACTACTTGCTTCTGAAGTTACGTCAATGTGACTAGTATCACGCGACAAACGGTAAAGTACAGCACTAACATACATTATACAAAAAATAAAGCAACGCTCTCTATCAGTAAAAACCGAAAGTACTTAGTTGCCAACCCAATACTTTATTTTACCATCAATATGAATTTACAAATATATTTGTAACGTCATAACGTGCGAATTGGTGTGTATCTGTGCGCGCGTGTGTGTGTGTGTAGGCGCCTATGTATGGTATGCGGTGTAAAGATATGAATGTATACACAAGAAAATATATAGCTTAATGCTTCATTGACTTTACCCTCTCCCAGGAACTCCATTATGGTGTAGAAGCCATTTTTGAGAAGGAATGCCTTTAAATCATTTTTAAATTTCGAAAGTGGTTTTTCAGTCCATGATAGTGGTAGCGTATTGAGTAGATATGGATGTTTGTGTTGAGCAGCTGTAGTAACTAGCCTGTGATTGGAAAGTAGAATTTATTGTCGATATCTGAGCTGTATTGATCTTCCTTCTCCTTTTCTATTTTGTCCAGGTGCCTCTTTTAGCGCGCAACAATTGTTTGTATATATGTATAGGCCATGGACATTATTTTATTTTTTATAAATAGTGGTCTTCAATGTGTCGTTTGCTAAACTTGTTCTATTGAACGTATTGCCTTCCTTTGTAAAATGAAAATATCATTTGCATGGATCGAGTCGCTCCATAATTGAATACTATAGCTCATTCGCGAATGGAAGAGTGCATGATAGGCTGTTATCGCCGCTTCTTTATTTGTGATTGTTCTCATTCTGCGTATAGCATAAACTGCACACGAGAGCTTTTTCGATAGAGCGTCAACTTCATATTTCCAGGTAAGTCTGGTGTCCAGATATATCCCCAATATCTTCACAGGCCCTGCGTTTGCGGGAGTTTTATTTCGTTTAGTAGTGGAAGCCATTTTGACCGTTTTGGTGTCAGCATTAGATTGTACATATATATATATATATATATATATATATATATATAAATAATGTGTATAATTTTGTTCGTATAATTTATATTAATTAAATTTATTTATTGTTAAAGGATAAATAATGAAAACCAGTGTTATAAAAATACAGACAACAGAAATCTCCATCAGTGTGCTTAAAGACTGACAATGAGTGTAACGTTGGAACGAAAGAAGAAGCTGTTGTTCATACACTTATTTCAATCACTAACTGTTTTCTTTTTTCTTTTGTTTAATCATTGTTCTTTTTTTAATTTGATAAGGTACAAATTTAGCCCTTGGATCATGAATTTAAAAAGCAGAAATAGTGTTCGCATTTTTACTGTGAACATCGTTTCGTAATATTAATTATAATACGTTAGAATGTGATTTTTGTAAACATTACACATAAAATATATTATTAATGTAACTTTTAGTTTTTCTTTTTCTATTTATTAAAAAAAAAATTATACAATTTTATTTCTGTATTTTATGTTTATAGTGATAGTTAATGCTAAAAAGAAGATTATATATATATATATATAATGTGGTTTGTAATTTCTTTTGTGAATCATTTTAGGAAGTCCTTCCATTATTCTTTTCATTTATGTATATGTAATTCGAAAATTAAAACATTTTTCCTGTTACTTTTCGTATTGTTTTCATTCATCTGGACTTGGTATTTTAGCGTATGCCTTCACACATAATTTCTTTATTGATATAAATCACTTAATAAGTCCTCTTCACACTAAATCCTAAAACCAAATGTAAATACTTTGTATTGATAATTATTGTGTTAAACCTTAGTACGTAATTGATTTATGTAATATAGCAAAGTGTAGGTTGCTGAAACATTAAAATAAAAGAAAAAGAAGAGAAAACGACCACAAAAATGGAAATAAATTGGTTTTCTTTTTACAGTGATGTTTTATTTAAAGCTCCGCCATTGCCATACCCTGTCGAATGGATAATTAAATATACACCATATAGTGAAAACCATAATTATATGTATTATTGAGTTGTCAGAAAAGTTGTGACGTATTTTTTCTGTTTTTCATAGGTAATTTATTAATATGAAACAAGATCAATTATATTTGCCCATCTGCTTTGAAATCCTTTTACCATCTTTCGGCGAGCTTTATAATTCTTCGAGTCGTACGTTACACCCTGCAAGTAACTTTGAAGCGGATGAATAAACAAAAATCAGAAGACGCAAGGTTTAGCGAATATGGTGGTGTAGCCGGACATTCTATCCAAGATTCAATGATCTTTGACGGGCGATGAAACTTGTGTGTGGTCTCACGTTGTTGTGATGAAATACCTCTGCTTTCCGATTAACGATTTCTAGACGTTCCATTAATTGATGTGGCCCTTACTTGATGAAAATCCATAGCAAAATTAAACACAAACATTCAGTTGTGTGTGATTTTCCCAAAATATTTAATGAAAATCACTACTGAGCTTTTATGTTTAATTCTAGACGTTTTTTCTAAATGATAGATTCATTCAAACTGTCCAATTGCCACTAGTACACACTTGAATTAATTGATCTGTTTTTTTTTTGTAAGAGCTCGAAAAAAACATCTTTAAAATCTCGCCACACAGAAAGTCTAAGCTTCCCGTGTAGAATATTGGTTTTCCATGACGTTCAAGATGAATCCTCAAGTCAAACCAAAGACTGTTTTCACACCACATTGTTGTAAATAATCCACTTTTTATCACCAGTCGCTTTAATAAAGGATTGTTTTCCTCACATTTAAGAAGTATATTGCGAATGCTTATACACGCTGCTAAAAAACTTTCTTGAGTTCATGGGAAATCCAAATTTTATTGTGGTCGCCAACATTTAAACTTCGTATTCGACCTGGGTTTAATTCGATTAACGCCCTTATTTTATCGTTATCAACCTCAGAGAACCTCGCTGACTGGGAAGCGTTATTAAAATTTAAATCGCCAGCATGAAATTTTTCCCGATCTTTACGGAAGTAAAAGAATAAAACATAGTTAAAATGCACTCCTTGGTCTTCCATTTTCAAGTTTGTATAAAATTTTGAAACAACCAAATTGCACAAGTTTTGCATAGTGAGACATACAGAGCGCCTCTAATCAAATGTTAGTACTAAAAATTCATCTCCATCTTTAATTAACCTAAATTCAAAATTTCAGAGCGATACGTGTTAGTGTTGGTGTCAAAATTTGAAAAATGAAATTAAGCCGAGAACATTTTCGCGGATTATTTTTTTTGTAATTTTTGAAGACAACTATCTCAACAAAAATGCCTCGTCAAGTTCGTTTCTGTTCTCGGCAATGAAGCACCACATCTGTCAACAATTTCTCGTTGGTATGGAGGATTCAAACGTAGACGGATTAGTCTTAGCGACGATCCAAGAGCAGGTTCACCAAAAACGGCAGTCGCTCATGACAACGTCGATGCTGTGCGCAAGATCATCAACGAAGATTGACATGTGATATATCGCCAGATAGAAGCATTATTGAGGATTTTAAAAACCTCAATTCAAAAAATTTTGCATAAAGAATCGTGTGTTAAGAAATTAGTTTGCCGTTGGATACCGCATCTGTTGACCGAAGAATAGAAAGCAGCCATTGGTGTCAAAAAACTCCACATCGCTTTAACGCCGGAAGCTCTAGAAACGTGTACAATATTGTCAGTGGTGATGAATCTTGGATTTACTCAAACGAGCCAGAAAATAAACGCCAGTCTGTTCGGATGTTCCAAGGTGAAGAAAAGCCGACAAAATCATCCGTTCTCGAAATGTCTCCAAAAGGATGGTCGCAACATTTGTCTCGAAAACAGATCATATACCAACAATTCCTCTACAAGACAACTATTACTGTCGATTGGTATACAACCATTTGTTTGCCGCAAGTCATCGCCGAGCTTCAAAAAATCAACCCCGAACGACGAATCATCCTCCACGAAGACAATGCAAATTCACACACAGCACGCGAGACAATTAAATTTTTATCGCAACAAAACGTCGAATTGTTGAACCATACTCCGTACAGTCCGATCCTAGTCCCAACGATTTTTTTACCTTGCCGAAAATCAAAAACGGACTGCGTGGTCGAAGGTTCCAGTCGTCAAAAGTAGCAGTCGAAGCCCTCGAAAACGCAATTTTTAGTGTATCAACAAACGAGTGGAACAACTGCTTCCAGAGTTGGTTCAAGCGCATGCAAAAGTGCATCTTCGTGGAGAACACTTCGACAAACAATGAAGTCTTTAATAGTTCTGTACTGTTTTATCCCAGGTTTATACGCAAAATTTGAAAGACAATCCACGTGTAATGTTTCAGCACTAGCAAAAGACTCGAGAAAGGGTACTCTCATATTCGAATAAAACAAACTACATGGGGAATTTAACCGAATGTTTATACTTAGGTACTAAGTAAGTGCCTATAGGAAACACACCAACCAGATCAAAATCCAAATACTTTCTCAATTAAGTAGATTACACAAAAACTATAAAATGTAAGTAAACATCACCTAGACCAATTTGTACGTTGCACACACATTGTAAAAGGAAATAGTCTAAAAATAAACGTAAATCAGCAACAAATATCTTTATTAAAAATAACGAAAATAAGAATCATAGAGATACCACATTATCACTAGAACATGATATGAATACAATAATCCTCAATACTTTACATTTCAAGAATATTGTGCATTTAATTAAGATCTTTTAAAAGGCTGTATTAGTTCATTACGTTACAATTTAAACGCTAACAATTGACGTTGACATTTTCAAAACGATGGCCTAACTTCATTCACATTTCAAAGAATAATAAACTCAAGAAAAAGATCTAACGTCATTATTAAATACTATTACAATAGCGTCTAGCTTGGAAAATATCTTAAAAGTTAGAAAGTGGATGGAAGATTTCCTTGCATTTAAACTAAATTATATTATTCAATTTGGTACGTAGACTTCCGCGGTCGTGGTCCATGCTATCTGCTTCTGGGTTTCCGGGCTGGAACCGCGTCACTAGTATATCTGCCGACGTTTCGTACCCATTTGTATGGGACATCTTCAGGGCTGAACTACTGCACTGAAACAGTTTCAGTGCAACCCAGAAGCAGATAGTATATTATTCAACTTACACAGCCTCAATTAAAATGAATGTTTTAAATAAGTTAAAAATGTACTATACAAACATAAATAGAAAATAAATTACCCCTTCTTCCCTCTAATAATCACGTAATACCGACATAATCTTTTAAAAAATGCAAGAGAACGTATTTTATATAGCACCAGTAAACTAGCTCGCTTAATACCTCAAACTATACATTTATTTGGGATATTATAATACATTATTTTTGTGTAATTGTTATATATATATAAGTTCCCTCTACCCCACTTAAAAAAATACCAGGATGTTCCATTTTGGACAACTTCAGAATATTACCAACATTTCAGGCGAGAATTTGGTTGATATACGTACATTCTGTCTAATCATTCTTTCCGTTCAAACAGTTATTTATAAAGTTGCACACACTGTTCACATACGTTTCCTTGTTGTGGCTGTAGTGTTTCACGTGGGGACTGACTTCGAAGCATAGCTGCGTCACTGGGACGCCCAATTGTTTCCGATGCTCAGCAAAGTATTCCACATCCTTAAAATTAAATAAAAATTTAAGCTTCGCCTGCTACAGAGAATGATGATTTTGTTAAAAAGAATCGTTCAAATGTTAATAACACCCTGTCTACTACGTTGCTTCCCTCTCTCGTTTGATTCTGTCAATATTGTATTCATTTCGTGAAACTTTATAGATAGATTACAGATTAACAGGTAGATGGTAGAGTTCGATTATTTAGAGAAGAAACTATGACTCATCAAAATCTGCGCGACGAGATTCTACTATCCGCGTAACACGGTGGCATCCAAACAATACTTAACCTAACTTTAATATTTCTGTATATATTGGGTCTGGGAAAAAGTTCGTGGCGTTTTTTCAGTAAAATTCAACTGGTCCCCGCATGGCGCGTGGACGAATTCATTTAAACCGAATATGCTCCATTATTATCGACAATGTTTCGCCATTTTTTTGGTAGATCCATGATCCCATCGGTGAAAAACTTCTGTGGTTTCTGGTCGAAAAACTGAATCAAGTAGTTTTCACAGGCTTCTTTTGATACCAACTTAATTCCATTGAGAGAGTTCTGCAGAGATCGA
This sequence comes from Dermolepida albohirtum, assembly GCA_031893035.1. Taxonomy (NCBI): domain Eukaryota; kingdom Metazoa; phylum Arthropoda; class Insecta; order Coleoptera; family Scarabaeidae; genus Dermolepida; species Dermolepida albohirtum. The sequence goes on along the minus strand of JAVIWB010001590.1, from coordinate 12,704 downwards.
AACAGATGATAGTCAAACTATATCCGGACTGTAAGGTGGGTGCATCAAAACTTCCCAACCAAACTCTCTCAATTTTTGACGGGTCATCACACACACCTTTCCTATTAATCAATTCGGGCCGTTTTCTTTCAATCGCCTGGCGTAATCTCTCTAGTTGTGCACAGTAGAGTTGGAATCAATCGTCTGACCAGTTGGAAGTAGCTCGTAGTGGACGATTCCCCTCCAGTCCCACCATACACACAGCATCACTTTTTTTGGCGTCAATGTTGGCTTAGCGAACGCTTGTGACGGCTCACCATCCTTTATCCACGATCTTTTACGCTTCCGATTATCGTACGTAATCCATTTTTCATCTCCGGTTATTAAACGTTTCAGAAACGGCTCGATTTCATTCCGTTTCAGCAGCGCATCGCAGATGTTAATTCGGTCAATCATGTTTTTCACGCTCAACTCACGAGGAACCCATACGTCAAGCTTTTTTTGTAACCAGCTTTGTGTAAATGGTTCAAAACAGTTTTGTGGTCAATGCCTAGCTCCATGCCAATATCGACACTGCTGATATGCTTATCTTGTTGGACTTTTTCAAGAATTTCATCAGATTTTTCAGTGATTGGACGACCGGAGCGTGACTCATCTTTCACATTGAAATTTCCAGAACGAAAGCGAGCGAACCATTTCCGCGCAACAGATTTCGATAAAGTACCTTCACCGTACACAGCACAAATTTTATCACAAGCCTGCGCAGCGTTCTTCCCCTTATCATAATAATATTGCAGAATATAGCGAAATTTCTCATTATTCTTCTCCATTTTCAAGTGCGAATAACTTTCCAACCACTGCACCGATTACAATGTTTCTACGCTCAAACTAACGTTCGGAAGGTCATCTAAAAAACGAGCCCTCGGTGGTGTCGCTGTGACTTGTTGTTCTTTAGTTATCGGCAACCAATGCCATCTATCGGGAAAAACGCCACGAACTTTTTCCCATATTTTTTACTTCAATCGTAATAATTTTTCACTTACCACTGATAAAATGGTTTTGAATAAATAGTCTTTTATATAAATTATGAAGCTAACAAGTAAAAACAGCGCACACACTATAAACACACGAACAACAATGGACACCACTGCAAACAGGGTCGCCCCTTCAGCGCATAATTGACTCTTCCTAAACCAAATTTCGTCCGAGCGCATTGACCTTGAAGTTTCTTCTCAAAATAATCGAACTCTAATAAATATACGTATAAATACGTTAGATTCAAACGTGTTTGAAACACGTTTGAAGACACGCTAGATAACGCTATTTTTGTGTTTATAAAGGTGCCGACTCTAAAGCTTTGAACTTTCACGTAATAAAATTGAAAATGCTTTTCGCTACTGTATTCGCTAAAAATATTTGATTTTCTCTAAGTAGATTACTGAATCGAATTTCTCAAAATGACCCTTACAACACCTAAAAATGTAACAATACCTGATTGACAGTTTTAATCATGATAAAAAGGAAGAGACATTAAAAAACTTGCATTAAGGTGACTCAAGAGCTAATCTTTATCCAGAAGTTACGTATCCCATTTACTGATTTACCCACATTCTATCAACTATAGGCTCGTCAGGTTGAAGACCTGATGCGAATACGGAGATTTCATTGCTATTATTAGATGAATTATGGATTAGAACTTCTCTAGAGAAAAGTGTGGGAGAAACTGCTTATTATTCTCGTTTTATAACAGCTAAAGTAGAATTGTGGCCCTAAAAACATCAATGATGTGCGAGACGGTTCGAATTTTGAACTTCGGTCCTTAAGCTTCTGACTGCACCATTGCAGCCAATGATAGAACACTACCCTAAGAAAACAACCGTATATTATAATTGTTTAACAAATAAATACATCTGCCAATGGTGTAATGAAACAATTCATTTCTAACTGAAATAAAAATAAGTTGTTATGTCAAGGAACTAAAAGGGCTTCCAAAAAAAGAGCCAAATTGACAAAGTCGCATATCAAACGACTGATTTAGGATATAAATAACTCTGTTCCAATAAATCGTAAGGCTACAGGTTCATTACGCTGTGTAAAGGGTTCATAGCATTAAATGTACTTACATGGTATGGTATAAGATCGTCTGTTTTGGAATAGATAAAATGCTGAGGCCAATTATTTGGTTCTTTTTTGAGCTTTTCCATTGGATCTGATTGAAATGTCACTCCAGGTTTTATAGCGGACGAGATTAACTGGAACATACCAATAAAATTATGTATTACGTCAAAATTCAACTATTGAAAGACGTTTTAATTATTTTAATAAAATGAAGTTTACCTCATAAATCCAAATCATAGAACACAGCATCGTTACTAATATCGACATCGGGAAATTATACCAAAAGCTACCTCCTAATATGGCTGAAATGGCTTTATACAAGCTTAAAATACGTCGTTTTCCTGGCGCCGAATCAAATATTACTCCTTTAATCTGGAAAATAAAAAATCGTTGGTTTTCCTATTTCGTGTAAAAAATATAAATTCATTGTTCTAAAATTTTGGATTGCACCGTATACGAAATACGAGAAAATAACATCCTTTTAAACTAATACTAAAAAAAATCAAAATTTGCTTCTAATTTTAAGTAGTATTGACGAGTAGAGTGATTTAAATATTATTATTTAATATTGAAAGTAAATAAAAATAGCTTTTATAAAATGTTTGACGTTCTATAATTTTGAAAATCATTGTATATCAAAAACGTTATAAGTATGATATAATATTCTGGTAATTAATTACAACTTATATATTAAGTTCCTTAATGAATAAAATAATCGTGCTAAATTACAATTATTTAAACAAAAAAGATACTCAAAATTCAAAATATTTTTGACAACTAAAATTCAAAATGACGCATTAACACTTTTTAACGTTAAGAAAGTAAACAAAAAGACTTACTTGCAGCGGTTTTGGACTCTTTTCCAATGCCATTGAAAAATTTTGATATAAAAATGCCCCTCCATTTGAAAAACAGTGCACTATTATTGGATGTGTTTCGAAATTCAAATCTATGAGGAGTTTAACCAATTTTTGACCAATAGCTATCATCTGATATCTTTTCCAAAAGAGGCATTTAACTGGAGCTGTATACCGTAACGTTATCAATCTAAAATAGTATATTTTGTTTAACGAACACGTAAAATCGATAATGCCTCTGCGTTGATGTAAAAGTAAAATAGTCGTTTATTCATACCCTTTTTCTTCGTATATCTGCGAATATTTCGATAAATATTTATCCTGACATCCAGCCCAACCAAATAAAAGTATTACCGGTATTTTATCCTCGTTTACGACGAATACAAAGTCATTTTCCCCGTTCGTCTGGTTATAATTAAAATTCGGATTCGGAAATTTAATGTAGTACTCCAAATTGTCTAAATCGGCCATGTCTTTTTAAGTTGCACACTGAAAATTTTCTGTATATCGATTAGGTCTTTCGGTCACTTTTCAAAGACCGTTAGTTCCTTGTTATTTAATTGGGAACATGGCGGCAACAGTACTTGAATTATTGATTTTTCACCGCGTGAAAGTGCTAAAATGCCATTCTACCAATAGTATACTTTCGGTGTTATTTTCAAAAGCCTTCCGTTACTTCAAGTCATTCACTCATTTTAGTGCCTCAGCAATTTCCAATTTAAAATTGATACATCTCCCAAGTATTCTGAAACGTTTGAATTGAAATGTCACCTTCGATTAGGTGTTTATTTTACGTAATACTAGATGGTGCTCTTGAAAAAATTTTTTTTTAATTTGCAAATTATATTGTAAAAAGAGCAAAACTATCTTTAGTACATGAAGTATAATCACATCGTTTATTAAAACGTTCAATATAACAATTAATTAATTATACATTTCATTAAGAAAGAACAATTAAATATAAAATATTGAAAGTCACGTTCTTTATTGACGCAAAACACCACTCCATTTTTTTAAAATTCGCATTTTAGGTATTTATTATCTAAGTACAGAAACGCTCTTAAAAAAATTAAATTATAATTTATATTAAGTTTCGATGAGTAATCAAACGTATAATTAAGAGCTAATTAATTTTTTTAATTTAAATTAATTTTATTGTTTCAGACTATTCTGGAATAAATTAACACAAATATACTTACAATGAATATAATCTAAATATATATGCATATGCTTTTAATGCATTCTTCAAAATAACCTGCGGTAAATTAATCGCGTCATAGTTTGAAACATTGGAAAAGCACACATCATTCTTGCGTCATTTTCAAAGAAACAAATAACCACTCTTTCATTCAGACATTTCATGAATAATTAAGTATTCAATTAAGTACGAAATCTAGTTGGCTGCCGTTCTAATCGTTGTTTATAATTGGATGGTAGACCTGAAACGAGTTTAACATGGAAATATTGTTTAAATTACGCGCTCTTTTGATGCCAACACATAAAACGGGGTAGATATATGATGTCATCTTTATATAAGTTTTGAAATTGATTAAATGTTAAATCAATAAATATAATATTTAAATAAACACAAGTTAAACACACAAAAGTCTTAAATAAATGAGTTTACACAGCAATTATAGTTTATAAAATTATGTTGAATAATTTGAAATAAATAATCTTTTTTGATATTTTCATAGATTTAAAACATAGGATATCGAAAGTGTAATATTTGCTATGCGATTGCTACTGAAGTTTTATGTAAGTTTCAACTTATACTTTTAAATTGATAGTAATTTATGGTTTATAATATAGTCCTTATTATATCATTACATTAGCATAAATATATATACAATATATACTTCTAGAATCCATTAAAATTCATAATCGTTTTAAGTGATTATGCATTAGATTTTTTTCGATATCTCTCAATGTAAATGAAGTACTTAAAACTTATTGATAATATACTCAAATATGACTTATGGTATATATTATTTTCTGCGTTTTTATGAGTTTGTTTTTGTGGTCAAAGTATTTGCAGTATTATCTCTAAATTCTAGAATAAGCATTATATATCTGTTTTTTTAGATATGCGGTAGATAAAATTTACTGATGCAACACAGAGAATAATACATTTTGATCTACGTACGTGCTACCAATACAATATAGTTACTAGTTTCTAGAAACTTTAAATAATATGCATGACGAAATATAAGTAATCATTATGGTTACGTATTTATCACAAAAAGTAAACAAAATTCCTTATTGGATCGGTGAAATATTACACGTTTAACAAATGATTCGAACGTATGAAAATATTAACAACGGTTTTTATGTGCAAAAGTTGTATATGTGAAATTTCTCATATGTAAAACGACTATATATTTGTATTAATCGCTCATCATAATGTTTTTCTCTTCTTTTGCAAACTTTTCGATTTTATACACTAGCTTATTACAAAATCCCATATACTTAAAAGTCAAGTCAGTATGTTTTTGAAACTATTTGCAAATATAAACAGACTTTACATTTGACATTACCTCAAGCATCAGGGGAAGTTTACCCTAGGTGCTCGGCGTGCGTCCTAGCATTGCTTTTGGTCTTTGACGATCCCACGAATCCGAGCTTGTCTCGTCAAGCCACTGTTGGCAGACGACGAAATCGGCTGATATGTTTGCAGATCGAACCGTACCACCAATTTTAGGATTCGCGTGGGGGCAGTGGTTGAACCCCGCGTACTTAAAGGTGCTCTTCCCTCGTCGGGTGAGGCGAGGGAAAACCCCGCTACACCCACGATTCCGCAAACAGTCGAACCCGGTACTGACCTGCAGATTTAAATAGATCCCCCTTCCACATGTAGAGTACCGATGATTTCTGTAAAACCTGAAGCACACAGGTAGCTCGTTTTGTTCCTTACGAGTCCGTTGATTGAACATATCTCAGTCCCACTGTCATTGGTGGCTGTGTGTATTCTCACGAACTGTTGTCGCCGAATAAAATTTCAACTGACACACTACCTTAAGCATCGTCCCTGATGAAGTAAGTTTTTCTATAATGGTATGTCCTCTTAGTAAATGTATTCCCCCGTTTTAAGGCCTCGGATATTAATTTTTCGCTCTTTCTTTTTTTATTTACAATCTTTGGTCGCAAAGGTATAACTAGAGATTCAATACCTGTACAAACTTCGATTATATCTAAGAATTTTTTATCTTTTGTTATGCACTTATTATCTAAAACAGGTATGGGCAAGCTTTGACATGTTGTGGGCCAAACTTTAATGTGCAAATTCGTTCGTGGGCCGCGTTTAAAAGTAGTGTTCATAATTTTTAGCGATAGATATCAGACATGAAATAATACGACAATGTTATTATAATACAATTTATTAAAGCAACAAAATGAAATGAGGTACAACATTTATAATTAAGTAGTGTAATATTTTTTTTAATTTGGTTTTTCAAAATGTCTCGCGAGCCGGATCAAATCTTACAGCAGGCCGGTTGTTGCCCACATGCACTACCGGTCATATTTATTTGCCCACCCCAATTTTATGTGTTTCCTGAAATACGGATAATCTTTCAAAAAATCTGTATTATAATTATTCAACAATATTATTAGTGGAAGTAATTCCATATGAATTTCTACGAAAATCATAATTGTTTATGATATATCGTAAAGGTGTCATAAATTGGAAAAATACCATAAATATTATTATAGGCTAATCCCTACAGTATTAACAGTTTTACCTGCATTTCCGAAAGGTATTACTAATATTGTGTTATTGTACTAACTAATTACAATATTAGGATGTGTTATTCAAAAAGGAAAATAAATTTTATGTCAGTCATCGTTCATCTTTTGTTGCGAAAACAGTGAAATAGAGAGTTATTGTAAATATTGTAATGCAATGCCGAAGACGAAGGAATTATCTGTTGAAGTGCGTGCTATGATAATTGCTTATCATCGTACGGGTAAAAGTAATGGCGAAATTGCAAAATAATTATGATTAAATCGCAGAACCGTTGATTATAACGTTAAAAAATTTGAAGAAAGTGGTACATTTTCCAACAAAAGAAGATCTGGACGACGCAAAGCGACGACATCTGCAGATGACCGGCATCTAATACGGATAAGTGGACGCGATAGACGAAAAACAGCACCAGAAATTGCTGCTGAAATGAATAGAGCGCGTGCTAAACCAATTAGTGTGTCCATGGTACAGAGAAGGTTAAGGCAAGCGGGTTTATACGGAAGAATTGCTCTGCGAAAACCACTACTACGAAAGCAAAACAAGATAAAACGACTAACTTGGGCTAAAGAACATAAGAATTGGACGATTGATCAGTGGAATAATGAATTGTGGACAGACGAATCGAAGTTTGAACTTTTCGGTAGTAAAAGGCGAATATTCGTAAGAAGATCCGCAGGAGAAAGAGTACTGCCAGAATGTATTGCGCCTACCGTAAAACATGGAGGAGGTTCAGTAATGATTTGGGGGTGTTTTGGTGGAAAATCAGTAGGGGATTTCGTCAAAATTGAGGGAATCCTAAGAGAAGAAGGCTACAAGGAAATTTTAGAAAATAACGCTGTTCCTTCAGGGCTAAGGATTTTTGTCGAAAACTTTGTATTTCAACAGGACAACGATCCGAAACACACTTCTAGATTGTGTCGCGATTACTTGCGTCAACTAGAAGAGCAAGGGCAAATCTCTATAATGGTATGGCCAGCTGAAAGTCCTGATCTGAACCCAATAGAGCTTCTTTGGGAAGAATTGGATCGGAAGGTTCGAGAACGTGCTCTATCATCCACCACTGTACTGTGGGAACAACTTCAAGAAGCCTGGGCACAAATTACAGAAGATACACTGCAAAAATTAATTGAAAGGATGCCGCGGTTATGTGCCGCAATTATTAAAAATAAAGGTGGGCACATTGGTGAGAGCAAAAGTTAATAATAATAAATGATAAAGTTTTTATATAAGAAAAATGTAACTATTTTATGTTTATTTTACACTATTGTATTGGTACAATAAATAAATTTTCAGTACACATTTGATAGTTTAATAATTTTGGGTAAAACTAAGGGTGGACAAATAAATATGACCGGTATGTATGATCTAAAACAACCTAGATTTTTCGAACCAAAAAGTTCTTTGTTTAGTTTAACACACAGCACAAATAGAGACCCCTATTTTAAGAAAATCTTACCTATCACAGAACTCACAACTTAACTTTTGTTTTCTAGAATAGTTTTTAGGCAGTGGCGGCTGGTCAGGTGAGGCAGGTGAGGCAGTGCCTCACCATCTAAATCTTGGAATTATAACAAGAATAATATGTATACTTTTAAAATTCTTTATAAATTAATTATCATCTTTTATTCAGAATTTATCTTATAAACAATAAGAAAATAGTTTTAAATAAACCGGCATTATAAGCAAAGTACAAATTTATCATTTCATTTTAATTCCGTGCGAATGTACGAGCGCGTATACTTGCCCCGACCAACTTCATGCTTGATCTATGTATATCCCTACTAAACACGAATATTTGAGGCCCGGCCACTCATTGCCTCTCATTGAAAATTTATAACGCACTACAGCAGTCAAAAAAATTCTCAATTTCTATGGAAATTACAGTAAAGTATTAGCTACATATTTAAGATAACAAAGAAGAAAAAATATTCAAAAAGTTAATAGATTTTTCTAACTTTATTGTGAGATTTTTGAATTTTTTAATAATATAGAAAGCATTATTAATAGGATAAATTAAGTATTTATTTAATGATATAAAGATGTCTAAAGGTTTACATTCTTCTTGTACAGTTTCTCAATATTTCCTCCACGCAAATAATATGTTTTAAGTTTTAACAGGAGTATTTTTATTGTTTCAAGTAGATATTCTTTAGATATCAATGTATGTATGTATGTATTATTTAGTCTGAAGCCAATTTGAACTGAGCCTCTCATCGAATCACAATCGCCGAACTACCGAATATACTCGAGGCTGACATTCTCGGCCCGAATCGCAAATTACAACTTGGGGGAATAACAAAGTTAGGTTAAATATTTTAATATTTGTTTAGTGATATTTTCAGTGATTTAAAAATTGTGAATATGGATTTAGAAAATGTAAGAAATACACAAGACATTGTAGATTTTTTAATAAGAAATACGTTCGTTGTTCTATCGGTAGAAGATCAATTATATGTCAAAAACCTTCCGAGACCAAACCCTGGTTTATCAAAATCTCTTACAATACACGGTAAGTCTAACAGAAATTTCAATAATAATAATAATAATTACGTTTTTTGCTTGATAAGTTTAGAGAATTTCGGGAGTGTGATACATATTTCAGTACTGTATACGAAAATTCGATGTCTGACGAATCTGTTGCACATAAAAGGCGTAGAATTGATGACGTTCCAGATACTAAACAAAATTATAGAAAATTATTTTTCGAAATTCTAGATACGTTTATTAGTCAAATTGAAATTAGATTTATTGATTTAGAAAAACTTGCTTTTTTTGATTTATTAACAGAAAGTAAATTTGAAGAATATTCGAAGGCATTTCCTCAGAGGCTCTTAAATAATTTGTTTGAACAATATAAATTTTTTGATCAAATTCAATTAAAAAATGAATTAGCAGTTATTTATAGTGGCATGCAACTCCTTGGTAATTCTAAAACACCATGTGAAATGTTAAGATTTATGCACGAACAAAAGTTAGCCATCTGTATGCCAGAACTTTTTAAATTGCTAAGTATAGTAGTTACCATATCGGTAACTTCCGCGTCCGTTGAGCGAAGTTTTTCCACATTGAAACGTATAAAATCGTATGTTAGAAATACAATTGGACAACAAAGACTGTGCACTAATTGCAATCGAAAAGGAATTGGTTAAAATGACGACGAGGGATGAACGATTTTATAATGATGTAATTGATTATTTTGCTAACACAAAAAACCGGAGGATACCTTTGCCATACAAGAAGTAAAATCTATTAAATGTAATTCTACGTGCAATGACAATAAAGGAAATTCTCTGTATTTTAAAATATTTTCATTTTGCATGTAATTTTGAAATTTTGTTATTGGATTGTTGTTGATTTATATATATATACATATATATGTATATATTTGTTATATTATTAAATTTTATATTATAATAGGAATGTATTTATTTTTTATTTTTAAATCCTAGAAGATTGAGTTCTTATTTTCGATTAATGTTTTTAGAATTTGTTTGATTTTTTAGAATATTTATTTTCGTTTCACAAGGGTTTGCTTTGAAACTTCGTTTTCCCTTAAAAATCGAATGGGGCGCGATATAGGGCTCAGTTCACGTCTGGCAGCCCTGTTTGTACTGGAAGCCCTATATATATATATATATAAACTGTTTTTATATGTAGTAGGTATATAGAGTTTATTAATCAATTGTAAACAATTTTGAATATTTATTATTCTATCTGCCTCACCATGTCAAATACTCACGAGCCGCCACTGCTGTCCAATAATATTTTCCTACCTAGTACGTGGGTAGTTTACATTTCGGGAATTGGCAACACTGTTAGTGTTGCCTCCGATCTGATGATTGCAATTATTTTTCATAACTTTCGGCGTGGATTATCTCAACAAGAATGCATCGACAAGCTGAATTCTTTATATGGTGATGAAGCACCATCGAAAACTACAGTATATCGTTGGTATAGTGAATTTAAAATTGGACGATGAATTTCGTGAAGGTCGCCCCACAAATGCTGTGTCGCATAACATTAATGCAGTATCTGAATTGATAATGCAAGACCGTCATGCGACATACCGTGAAATCGACGCACCTCTAGGTATTAGTAACACCAGCGTGCATAAGATCCTGCATGAACATTTAGCCGTTAAGAAGTTATGTTCACGTTGGGTACTACATAATTTAACAACCGCTCAAAAAAGGACTCGCGTCGATTGGTGCCAAGAAATGCGCAAAAAATACACTGGCGGTTCTTCAAAGAACATTTATAAAGTCGTCACAGGTGATGAATCTTGGATCTATACGTATGAGCCCGATAGTAAACAGCAGTGGACTGTGTGGGTATTCCAAGATGAGCCAAAACCAACAAAAGTTATTCGCGCTCGAAGCACATCAAAACAAATGGTCGCCTGTTTTTTCGGAAAAATGGGTCACGTTGCAACCGTGCCTTTAGAGAGTTGTAGAACGGTCAATTTCAAATGGTACACAACTATTTGTTTGCCAAAAGGTTTTGAAAAAATAAGGAAAACAAACCGAAACGACAGATCATTCACCACCATCAATGCGAGCTCTCATAGGTTGGTTCAAACAATTGATTATTTGACCGGGCAAAACATTGAATTGATGAGCTATGATTTCTTTTTGTTCCCACACGTGGTCAACGGTTTTCTACGCCGGAAGAGGCAGTTGAGACATTCAAAACTCATATTTTGGAGATATCGCCTTCACAATGCTTTTCGGATTGGTTTAACGAATGCAAAAGTGCATTGATTTTCAAGAGGAATATTTTGAAAAGCAATAAAACTATTTTCGATAATAAAATTTTTTTTTTGTTTGTTATTCCTGAAATATAAACGGCTACCCTCGTATAGCCGGTACGATATTTGTTAAGCCAGAATTTCTAGAAGACCGCTACGTCATTTCTTGGAATAATCCGCACTCTTCACAAGGGTCTCTCTTGCAAGCAGCGGCGTACCTTAAATTTTTCTTTATTTTCTTTTGGGTGAATGTTTCAGTCTTTTTAGTCGTGTAAAATTAAATCACGAGATATGAAACGAATGATTCAACGTCGACTTTTTGCAAAAAAAAAGTAGGACTTTAAGTTATTTGTTTTTGTTTCTTTCACAATAAGGTAAATAATAATAGTAATAGGTAAATGTCATGATGAAATTTAATAATATTCACACTGGTACAAGAATAAACAAACATTTATTTGAGTATGCTACGACAGCCTCTAATCTGATAAATTTTCGAAGTCATCCTCAGTATATCACTGGAAGTTTCGTCATCAGAAGTTGTGATAATCAAATCTTCTGTTAAATTTGAATGAAGCAATTAAGGTTAACCACAATAGTTCGTATTCTGTAAACTTCTTTCGACAACTAAGTTGTCATAATCAGCAGATAATTAATCACAGTGTCACACCTGCAACCACGGCAAAACACGACAAACACACACACACACAGTGTGTGATGATGACAACTTAGTTATCGAAATACGTATACAAAATAAGACGATTATTGTGGAAAGAGATTAACCTAGCCCTGAAGATGTCCCATACAAATGGGTACGAAACGTCGGCAGATATACTAGTGACGCGGTTCCAGCCCGGAAACCCAGAAGCAGATAGCATGGACCACGACCGCGGAAGTCTACGTACCAAATTAACCTTAATTGATTAAATTTTCTGTTAGCACATCAACTCGAATCTCGTTTTGCAAGCAATTGTCGTCGGCTTGAACATGTTGGCAACACTTCTGTCCATAACACTAATTTAAGAACATTTTTCTACTGCCAAAGTTTTTACAACGTCTAATATAAATAAAACATTTTTCTTTGCCACGTTGTTTTAATTTGAGCCCGTTTCATTTAGACCGGATTTAAATTTGGATGGCGAGGTGAGAGCCTTAAAGCCACGTGCGCATTTTTTTGAAGCAGACTATTGATTTTGTAAACACGGCGTTGTCCTTTATGGGATTTAATAATTTCATACAACTGTGGCTTACGAAAATTTGG